>WAAF01004979.1:977835-1178602 GCA_013400475.1 Tricholaema leucomelas | reverse complement strand
AGACCTGATGTCCCCAGGCTGAGGCAGTGAACATCTTAATTTCTCTCTCAGTCCTCTCATCCTGCAGGACTTTAGCTATGAATATTAAACAGTAACAGTTACAAATGTGAGGAATTAATTATACTTAATAATAAAGACTAATAAAAAGGACTGCAGGAAAAGAATCCAATTAACCAAATGACTGGTGCTTAGTATATATATTATATAATACATAATTTAATATGCATAAAGTAATTTAAATTACCTACTTAGTTTGTTATTCACTTTAATGACTGGTAAGTTAAACTTACTGGTAAGTTAAACTGGTAAGTTAATGACTGTTAGTTAAACTTTTCTGCATCTCAGTATTCTCCTGAACTCTGAAACAGCTCATTAATAAATAAAGCCTTCTGTCTTCCCCCCTTGCTGAGAGCAATTCTTTACCTAACCTGTTAGGCAGTTCAACATTTGAAGTTTTATTCAAGCTAATCACCCTTGAAGTGTGGTGTTTTAAGAGCTTGTACAATTCATTGTAGAAATATGAAGTAGCTTGACTAGCATTAGTCTTAACTTTGAATTTAAAAGCTGTGCAATAAAATTTGTTAACTTACTGTTCCAAAATGGACCCTGCTTGTATAGAACTTTAATAAGATCATCCAGTGCTGGCCCTAAATGCTACTTTTCCTATTGTAAACTGTAATCTCTAAGCGGCTGCTCGAGAGTGCTGTTGTGTTCTGTGGGTTGGTCTGTATTTTTAGAAATAAAGAAACATAACAGTCTTGAAGGTATTTAGCTGGGAAGACTGTCAGTATTCCACTGCCCATACACTCACTGAATCTTCCAAGAAACCTAAAAGATGACTTATGGTTTATTGGGGATTTCTGATTCTTTTGGTACAGTGATGTCAAATGCACAGAAAGGAGTAAAACCATTCAGTCAGTCAGTGCTGAAGAGTTATTTAATATACTCAGTGAAATATTTGAGGCTGTGTAAACAGAGTAGATGAACTCCCTTTTAGTCTATCACTTCAAACCATACTCATGGGCTGGAAAACTCAAACAATCCTTCATAATCAGTAACTCCGTAGTAGGCTTTGACTATCTTGCTAACAGCTCCATTTACAACTGTAGTGCATCTAAAATTACCTTCTCTAAAGGCATCATCTTAAGTTGTCTCCTTCATCTGTTTTGTAACTCGCTAATACAAGCCCTGTCTCTCCAGTATTACTCTGTTTTAGAGCATTTTATGGCTCCACTTAGCTTTGACACTGCTGCAGAGCCCTGTATGGATGGTATGGATACATGACCACAGCACAGGTCTCCTAGATGGAATAAAGCAAACTGAAGATTTGAAGATCTCATTAGCCAACCAAATGCTGCAGTCTGTTTTTGTAGATGATTGCCTAATAATATTTGTGGGTTTTTTTCATTCCTTCCAGGGCATTTGTATACCTGAGCAATCTGCTGTACCCAGTGCCTCTTATCCACAGAGTAGCTGTTGTTAGTGAGAAAGGAGAAGTACGAGGATTTCTGCGAGTAGCAGTACAAGCTATAGCAGGTGAGATACTCGGAGAGCTCTGATACACTGTGAGTGCTTTAAAGCTGCAGCTGTAAAAAACAGGCAAGCAAATCAAACTATTCTCTCTCCCCCTCAAACCTGAATAATGTTAGTGTTGCAGAGAACACTTGTCCTTTGTTGTTAACTTGCTTTTGGCATTTTTTTTTCGTTGATGTGAATCACATGGGCCAAGCATGAATAAATCCTGAAGCAGAGATTTTTAAAGGATGATGTTGACTGCTGAAAGTTTTACCTGGCAACCACTGAAATGATACTACTTAAGACAGTGGAAGGGTTAACTGATGTCAGTAAGTCTAAAGCTAAGACTAAAACAAAGATTGTTTTCTGGCACCAGTACAAACAGTGGACAAGGGTATATGCAAGTTTGATGGTTGTGGTGACTTGCAGGAAAGTAAAATACACCAAATTCTTGTTCTTCTCAAACTGCCCTTTTAAATAATGCACAGCAATGTGCTCCTCCGTTCTCTAACTGAATAGCAACAAGAAATTCCTGAGCAGACTGTTTTCAGCATAGTATAAACAGAAGTCAGCAGCAATTTTCCATTTCATTGCCTCACTAAACCGTGTTGAGGTTGCTTTACTATGCTCTTTAATCACCACTACTGTCAGCCTTTCAGAAGAGAAAGGTGAATATCTGGGGATGGTAACTGCTTCACTCAGGTTTGAACTATCACTGGGTATGTACCAGGGCTTAACTGCAATCTGCTGGTCAGTTGCTAATGTTTTCTACTTCTCCAATGTGAGCTGAGATGCAGAGATGTGGTGCCGAGGGACATGGTTTAGCACTAGACTTGGTAGCATTAGAGAATGTCTGGACTTGTCCAACCAAAACGATTCTGTCATCTTAAAGATCTTCTCCAACTAGAGCAATTGTATGATTCAATGTGAATTGGTTGAGTTATACTGCTGGTAGTTAGCCCTGTCTTATCCATGCTGGTCAGAGCAGATTCTTACCACTGTCCTTTCTAGCAGTGGCTAACTGCCAGCATTTCTTCATTGTTTGGGTAGGGTAGCCCTGGAAGTTTCACTCTCCATGGGAACGTATAATGACATTTCAGACTCTGAAGATGTTGAAGAATCACTCTGGCAGGGACTAAGCCAGCCAGTGAAATCAAATCTATTTTGATGTGTACAAAAGTCTAATTTCTAGTTTGATTTGCTCTCCTTAGCATTAACCAATTATTTCCATGCAAATGTTCTATACAGATAAATAGAATGCACCATGGCTGGTAGAAGCCGAACTGGAGACATCTCTTGAAACAGGGCCAGGACTATGTGGCCTTGAGTGAAGCTTTGAAACACTTTGTGAATCTTGGGGTCTCTCCTGCAAGCATGCATATACTGTGGAAAAACTATCTGGCCTTGAACCAGGTCTCATTGTTTTTACTCCCAACAAAGAGGAGGAGGCTCAGTGGATAGGCTGTAGGGACATAGCTGCCTTTCAGGCATACAGCATGTGCTTGTGCGGCTTTGCTGGTGTTACTGCTTAGCTACAGAGTTTTAGGTGGCAGTTTAAATCAGTGGAACTTTACATCCCTGTGTTGGTTGTTGTATTATGTTTGTTTGGCTCAGGTTTAATAATTAGAAGTAAATAATTAATCAAAGTGAATATAAAGTGGGTTTACTTTCAAAATTCTCTGGAGTTATGTATGTGCTCCTAATGAATCTCATCACTTGCCCGATGGTTTTCCCACACAGGAGTTCACGAAGGACAGATTTTTGCTATGGCGTTTTCCAGCACCTGTTCTAATCTGACTAGAACCAAACCTCTTCTGCTTTATGGACTGTTTTTATTGTCATCAGAATTTCCATTTAGGTAACTCTGATGGAGCTTTTCCACTCCTCCTCCTAATTGTTTTTTCTTTACCTATATTTTAGGTGACGAAGAAGCCCCAGATTATGGATCTGGTATCCGACAGTCTGGCACAGCTAAAATTTCATTTGACAATGAATATTTTGATAAGGTAAGGAAGAAGTGTTAAAACTGAGTTAGACTTTTTGAGTAAGCATTGCAAGGAAGAAGGGAAAGACAAAACCAGAAGCTGCAGAAGTCTGTTACATGCCACTTCGTTTAATTTTGCAGAGTGATTTTTCTTCAGTTGCAATGACTCGTTCTGGGCTGTCACTGGAAGAGTTAAGAATTGTGGAAGGACAAGGACAGAACTCTGATGTTACCACTCCTCCAGAGGAGATCAACAGAATGAATGAGCTAGGTAAGGAAAAAATAGTTTTGCAGAGCATAAGGGATATCTACAACACTTTCAGTCAGTGATAGGAAGGGTTTCTGAGTGTCCTTCTAGAAATGGTAGGCAGGGAGAGGTGCAGTTGATGGGTTGCATATGAAGGAATCTGGACTTCGTAATTTGAAGAACTGTTGTAGAAAAACTATTCCCAGCATCTTTGGATTGTTAGCAAATAATCTGGGTTCAAAAGAAAGCCAAAGCGTGATGAGAACAAACTGTTGCCTGAAGGAGTCTTTTTAGAAAAGAGGGGAAAAAAACCCAAACAAACAAAAACCAGGAAGTGATTTCATGTGTGATGTTTGTGTCTCCCTAAGACTTGAAGTCAGCCACTTTGGATGGAAAGATGACTATGGAAGGATTCACTGAGGAAATTGGTGATCACTTGAAACTGGGTAGTGTGTTCACCTTCCGTGTGACAGTGCTGCAGGCCAGTGGCATCCTTCCTGAATATGCAGATATTTTCTGCCAGTTCAAGTAAGAGTTTGTCTTTATTTACATTAGGCAATTAATGTAAAGATAAAGAGATGGAGAGCTGTTCAGATGAGTGGCAATGTGGTATAACAGAGAAAAACACCTTGTCAGTGACTGGAATTCCTGTTACAAGCAGTACCTGCTTTGTCTTACTGTGGTGTTATGGAGGAAGGTTTTGCAGAAAGGAGTTAAGAATCAGAGTGGACTCCTAAGTTACTGATTATAAATATCTTAGATTTTCGCTCCATAATGGCTTTTAATGTGAAAAATCCTGTATGAGTCTGAACATAAGCTCAATTGGAATGAAAGCTGTATGACCCTTGAGTAAACCAGTAGCTCTCAAGTGGAAGTGTGCTTTGGCTTAGTTTCTTAAGACATGGAGTGAAAAGTGGGAGTAATAAAGACACAGAATAAGTACAGGAATTGTAGTCTCAAATATTCACTGAACTCCTAAAATTCTAGTGCAATTAAGTAGTTTGGTTTCTTTCTGTGCTGGGTTCACAGCACAGTAATCCTCACTAAACTGTTCTGTGGTGGTTCATTTATTTATTTATTTTCTTGAAAGCTTTTTGCATCGTCATGATGAGGCTTTCTCAACAGAACCTCTCAAAAACAATGGTCGTGGGACTCCTCTTGGGTTTTACCATGTGCAGAATGTAAGTAAAACTTTAAATGAAGAGTAGGTGTTTGTTTTAGCACGGGAGTTGTTTGTATCCATCTTGTGAAACTCCTGAGAGGTGTATGGGAGGGGTGGGGCAAAGCGAAACTTTAATAAGACCACAAGTAGGAGGAGTAGTCAGGTGAATGATGTAATTCCCAAGGGAGAGCAAAGTACAGAATAATTGCCTAGCAATTTTAACTCTTTGGTTTCATCTCTACTTCCTGCCTTCTCTGTTTCCTTTCTGGATGTGCAGTGACAGCAGTCCAGAATTCAGGAAATAAAATACTTGTGGATAGCTGTTCTCATGCTCTCAGTAGAACTGAGTGTATCTGTTTTCATGCACTGTGTTAATCCTTCAGATATGTGTAGCTCCCTCTTCTACTTTAAAATGCCTGATATTGAGGCTTTTGTTTTCTCCAGTATCAAATGTAGAATGAATGCCTAAACCAAAAAGGAACACAGTTGCTCTTGCTGGGACTGGGGCTAAATCATACAAAAAATAGGTTCCTAAAATGCACACTTAAAAGGTTTCATTGTAGTATGTCTCATTTTCTTTCCACACTTTGTCTAACAGATTGCTGTGGAAGTGACGGAGTCATTCGTGGAGTACATCAAAACAAAGCCTATTGTGTTTGAAGTCTTTGGCCATTATCAGCAGCATCCTCTCCACCTGCAAGGACAGGATCTCAACAGGTATTGTTCACTACTCTGGCATGAAGGCTGTTTGTGTTGGTGCTCAGGATAGCCGTGCAGTTCAGGCTGTACTTTCTCATACTCCTGCATTATGTAGCCACACCCTCACCAGCAGGATTCCTGACTGGGGCTGGGGTATGGGTGCTGGCAGCAACCTCTTTACCCAGTGTAGTCTTGTTAGTGAGTAATGGAATTATTCTGCCATCTCAAACATGGAAACTCTTTTCCCAGTACAGTTGCATCCACCTCACCAAATCTGTGGTCATAGAATATTAAACACAGAACTTCAGTACTGATCTCAGTGTGTTCTGGGTAAACCTTTTAAGTGCTCCAGGATGCAGCATTCTGTCAGGGCAGGTGGTCTGATGCATGAAGAAAAGAAATCGTGGAGAAAACAAAATGCTCTCAACCTTTTGACGTGGCAAAGCTGCTGCACATTTGAAGTTTTGGCATCAGGGAAGGGACCTTTAGTGTCCATCCTGTTCATAACCTAAGGGAAGAAGCTGTTGTCTGGACTGCTTGGCCTGGTTAGCCCTCCTGCTGCAGGCAGCAGCTGCAGAGGAAGCATGTGATAGTTTTCAGAAGAAATGCCAGCTGAGGCTTGTTCCTTTTCCTTAAGTTATTTTGGGAAATGCCTGTTACCTACATAAATTGTCAGGACAGAATCGGAGTGGAGCAGTTGGAAATTGTAAGGTTGCTTTGGTTTAGTTCTTTTACTGCCAGCAAAGGTTAAGTTAGAAAAAGACATCACTTCGTCTGAGGAGCGTGCTGGGTTCACTTGTTTTCCTGGCAGTGACATTTGCCTGTCTTTGTGTGATTGTGAGGATATTTCTAGAGACAAACAGATGGAAGAACTGTATTGTGTGTGTCTGGATAGTTTTTATGTTTACCTGCCTCTATTTTGATAACTGTTTGCTTTTCTCTGTAGCCCTCCACAGCCTTCCCGAAGATTCTTCCCTCCCCCTATGCCACTGTCAAAGCCAGGTGAGAACAGTTCTCTAGTTCTGTACATCAGGTGTCTCCTACTGCAAGTGCAGGTTGTAGTTTTCTGAAGCTGTTCAGGACGCCCAGAAATGTGATGAAATCAATGTTGCAAAGGGCACTGGTTCTGCCTTCGCTGGCTACCTTCCTTTCCCTGCCTTCTTTTCAGCCTCCTCTTGCAGAAGTGCTTGTTGGTTCGGTAAAGGGTAGAACTTCATTCCTGAGGTGCTGACCATATTCCATGAGACCTGACTCTTTATATGCTTACTGAGCACTTGGCTGGAAATGAGCTTATTCATTAACTGCTTCATCTTTTTGCTCGCTCACATTCTTGTTTAGCAAGTCACTCTTGTTGAAATGCTCCTTGGTTTTCTTTGCTCAATGGTAATAATTCATGCGTGCTGAGCTCTTTGGTGGGTTTGTTCCATTTCACCTTTTAATTTCTTCCTTCTTCAACTTTCTCTCACCTGCATTTTTCTACCATCCTTTTTTGTGTGTGTTCCATTCCCTTTGCAGACCATGAAAGAAAAATTGAGTTGATTAGGTATCTTATGTCTGGCTATGTTAACGTGCATGTGCTGAACACACTGTCCGAGCATGCCAACGTGCTTGCCTCCTCTGCTGTGGCTGCTTTCCAGGATGGAACTGACCAGCTGCCACCTTTTCTCTTTCTGCCTGTTCCCAGTTGTCAGAGTGAGCGGGCTCCTAAACGAGATGGTTAGTAGCCAAACTTGATCTATGGTAGATGTAGAAGTAGTTCCAAAACGTGCTTCAAAATTCCTTTTTCCTTTATCCTGTAATGTTCTTGGACTAGAAACTACCATGGTCATGGAAGGATGATGCTGTGCTGAAGTTTAGATCTAGAGGGAACCATATGTATCATCTATCAACTCCAGTGTGCTAGGCATCAGGGATTTTTCTGTGTCACTGGATCTATTTCTGGACTTCTGATTGGTTTTTTGGTTACATAGTTTTGTGATACTGGGATGAGAAATGCTGCATATAAAAACCAGCCAGCTGTAGAGGAAACGTCCTGCTGTTCCCTGCTCATCTCTTTTTTTCTTTCTACTAACAGTGCATGTTCCTCACTTAGACTTGTGTTCTCTTTTACTACAAAAATTCCACAGGACAAGACACTGATTATAAATTATGCCAGAGCAAGTTCATGAGAACTTCGGCAACCACCTTCATGTTTAGTTGAATCTGTCTGTCTGGGTTTTTTTCTCTTCTGGGGTTTGAGTTTCTCTGCTCAGCAATAAACTTGAGTGACTTGTGTGTTTGATGCTCTTGCTACCAACAGCACTGAGTGCAGCTGTGATTAGTTCATGTGCAGCTACATGGTGTGATAGGTGTAGAGTGAGAAGAGCAAATGATGACATTGAAGCTCTTGACCTGGCCCAGTGGAGCTGTAGTGCTCTTAATAACCAATTCTTGTAAAATCTGGCCCTCTGAGGGAGCTGCTCTTTTGCCCAGAAACAGAATTCACTTTTTGCTCTTTAAAGAGACTACACAGGCACTCCTATAAGGACACTTTTAACTAAGGACTGTTATGCCCTCCCAGTTCATGAGAAATTAAGTCATGGTAGAAGCTGAAGGATGAATTGAGGTATGAAGATAGGAGAACTGTAAGAACTCTTGAGCAAGGGAAGAATGTTGCTTAGAGAGGCTGAAAGGGAAAATAGTTGTTTGATTTAATAAAAGCAATGGAGTTAATATGTGAAAGGAGAGAAAATGGAATAGCAATTGCAGGGTTACAGGAATGCCTCTTAGAGTGCACAGGAGCTAAGCTTTTAGAATGTTTAGAATGAGTGAACAGATAAGAGAGGTCATGTAATGATGGCTGAAGGATGTCACACGAGTGTGTGTGGAGGAATAGCTGGTTATTGCTGACATTCCACTTAGCCTATTATTGGTTTATCCTTGCTTTTGTGTGGAAGGAATTGGAGAGGGTCTGGCCAGTAGCAAGGACTAATATTAAAGCATAAGGATTCCAGAAACATGCTTCGGCAGTGTTATGGCTCTGGAGTAAGTCTTGTTCAGCTTTTGTGCACGCATCTTACCTACATCCGACACAGGAGACTAGCAGTTTGTAATGTGAAGAAGTGAAGACTGAATTTATAAGTTCTTCTTTTATTATGTTTTTTTTCTTCTATGAGGAAAGGGAAATATACTTTATGGGTGAGTAACGTTGCAGGTGAAGAGACCAAAGCATTTGTAAATCACAAACTGTAAAGCCGCAAACTAACCGATGCACATTTGAGGAAACTCTCTGTGGAGCCAGACAGGCTGCATGTGTTTACAAGCTGGTTTGGGTGCACTTTGGTTTTGTTAATTTTTGAGTAAAATCTTTAGTCAAATCTTATGAGTGAGATTTAAAAGACTCTAAGAAATAATCATTACTCTAAGTGACACGGAAAAAGATGTGATCTGCAAATGTACACAGAGTGCATAGGCACACTGAAAGGACAGGTTTCTGTCAGCCCCAGGGTGAGCTTTACGTGTTCAGTCTTTGTAAAACATTATTTTTTCTTCTTTTAATTTCTTCAAGTGCCAGCTACAAAGCTAAATACTGTGAGCAAACCCAGCTTGGGCCAGAGTGTGAGCAAATATGACCTCCTGGTCTGGTTTGAGATCAGCGAGTTGGAGCCAACAGGAGAGTAAGTTCAGTATTAATCTTTTCTGTTTTAAGAAGGGTGGTTTATAGGAGTTGGATCTTTTATCCTGTGCTCTGTTCAGGCCAGGCTGATGTTTATCAATTGTCATTGGGTGGTGATTTGTAGTGACTGAGTAATGCTGCTGGTGGTGTTATCCCACTGAAAGGGCTGAAGAGATAGAGTGACATTCTTTCCCACTTGAAGTTATCTTTCCACTTTGAAAGTCCAGGCACACCAGCTGAACAGGTGTTGGAAAAACTCCTATGTAGGCCATGAGTTGAAATTCTTTGGCTCACTAGAGACTTGATGCTCCAGAAGTCATCTAGCAGGCCCTATTTTATGCTCGCTTCTGCTACAGAGAAGATTTTCCCCTGACAGATCTTCAGGGATTATGTTCTGTAGAGTTTTCCAGAAGTACTGGAAGTGCAGTATGTGATACTTCTACATTCCACTGAGGCTGCAGTGCAATAAAAGGTCCAGTCTGAAAGTCAGTAGAAACATTCTTATTTCTTCAGATACTGTATGGAGAGGTAACTGTTGGCAGTAGATCACAGTGGAGTTTCTTTCCTCTTGTTGATGTGACTGTCTCACACAGGTATATTCCTGCTATTGTGGACCACACTGGAGGCCTGCCCTGTCAGGGGACCTTCCTGCTTCACCAGGTACTAATGGTGGCTGTAAAACATCAAGTGTCATCTCTGTGGGGTGCCTTAGAATGCTAATGACTGGATTTTGCCTCTTCTGTGTCTTCTCCTTTCCCACAGCTGTCTAATGATAGCTGTAGGGTCGGTCATCTTTCAGTCTGTACTTAGTCTTTTAGCTCTGGGCTGTGAGGAGAATGTTTGGCCCCTGGTATATTGCTGTTTGCTTAGCAGTGTGCGTCCCACTCATCAAAGAGGACAGCTTTTTGAAAAGCAGGAACCTCTGGGACCAGATCTGTGCCATCAGTACTCTGCAGCATCGCTACCAAGGGCACAGAAGGATCATGTAGACTGAATTTTCCTTGGTTCATTCTCATTGATGTGGCTATGAGACAGGTCTACAAAATGAGCATGTCTCAGTGCATTTTAAGTGCCTGTAATAATCCTTAATAATAATTTGTCTTCAGCTGCATTCTAAAGATAATCCTAGTTAAATATTGTTTATGTAATTTTTTTTCTACTCTCAAATTCAGTTCCTTTTCTTAGAGCTTACCTGTGACTTGCATTTCCTCACTTCTTAAAATGACAGGAACAGGTCTCACAGCTAAGGAGTAATGGTCATATTCCAGCCTTAAAGACACCAATAAAAGCTAGTTCTGGTTTTACTAGTCTTCTCATCACTCACTTCCCAATCAAACCAGAATAATCCTAGCTTCTAGTACAGCTACAGTACAGGCAAACAACTCTCAGCTTCTTTTGAAACATCTGTACACAAAGCACCTTCTCCTTGTAGGCTGCCTTCTGTGTTTGGAAGAGTGAAATCTCTTGCAAGCAACACCTGGGGAATTTTTCTATTTCAAATGTGGTGCTCCTTTCTGTTGTACAGTTTTACCTTTTTCCCAGCTGTGACAGAGTTTGATTGTAACACATACATGTGACAAAGGAGAGTATCTCCATAAGCAGCTGCTGTTTTCTAGCGTGTATACACTTTTTGTTTGGCTATATAGACTTTAATGTAAGTATAGAGCACACCTTATCCAAGTGTTTGCTTGGCTTTGTGGTCACCTTTGATACATCCCTGGATCCATGCCTGTCTTCTTTGAGACATGGCATCAGTTTCATGAGTAATGTAGATTAAAGCTCTGCATGAACTGAGATGAACATAATGTTCCTCTGAAGTTAACTTGGAGGCCCTGAAACACATAGATGCCTGTTCACAGTTACAGACTAATTTAAATCATCCCTTTTGCTTCATTTTTGCTGCATGAGTGCAGAATAGACCGTGTGTGTGTGTGAATGCTTCACCAGTGTTTTGGTCTTGAACTCCACCAGGGAATCCAGCGCAGAATCACAGTCACCATTATCCACGAGAAGGGCAGTGAGCTGCACTGGAAGGACGTGCGAGAGCTGGTTGTTGGTGAGTCTGTTGCTTCACACATTGCTATGTAAGGAAGGAGAAGTGCAAATAATAGTATGTCCTTGTAGTTGATTCTGTTATCTTTGTGAGGATTGGCAGTGAGACACAGATTTTGGAAAAGAGCCAGAGGGAAAACTTAAGTTTTGCAGCTCCCATCTGGAAGCTGTTGGTTGATCACATAGGCTGAACTAGTGTTTGGGAAGACAAACTCCTTCTGTGTTTCAGGTGTAGTTTTAATTGATTCCCCCTCCTACCCTTTTCAGGGCGTATAAGAAATAAAGCAGAGGTAGATGAAGCTGCTGTGGATGCTATTCTTTCTTTGAATATTATCTCTGCAAAATACCTGAAGTCTTCTCACAGCTCCAATAGGTAAGTGACTAAAGTGAGCACTCTAGCAGGAGCCTAACATTTCTTTGCCCTCTGAGATGGTGGCAGGATGTTAGGAAAGCTGGGAATGTTGCTAATTATTAAAAGTAGAATTCCCCAGACACAGGGCATACAGACAGAGAATGGGCATTACTATCAATCCTTGCTGAAGCTGAAGGCCACACTCTACATGCAGGGTCTCTTGATAAGTCATATGAATCACTTTCCATGTATGAACACCTCGAAGGAAAGATAGAAATGAACAGCTTAAGGGAGTCTCAGAATTTAACCCAGAACACTTGAACTGACGTCGAGGTTTGTTGCTAGAATGTAGCACTGAAGTACAAGAGCAGTCTCAGGGGATGTATGTTTGTGGATGTGTACATGCCTGTATTACTTCTGGAACAAGCATCTGACAATTTAAGCAGGAGCCATGCTTTGTAAATGAAACTTCATAATTTGTGGATTTATACAGATGTATCACAGATTGACTCTGCTTCTAATAAGGGGGTGTCTGTTCCACGTAACATCACTCATTTGGGCAACAGCAGGGCCCCTGTCTGAGAGCTTCTGGCTCATTAGGGTGCTTTGCTGTAAAGATCAGTCAGGCTCCACATTGTTTTGCTTCAGTGTCTGCAACAAAGGGTAGTGAAGCAGAATGCTGCGTTGCCAGCACAGCCTCTCCCTGCTCTGACATCAGCCAAGTCACTTGACCGCTCCCTGGCTCTGTTTAGCTGGTGCAAAGCAGGAATATCTCTGAAATTTAACTCTGAAGAGCATTTCTGGAGGGGAGGGGGTTGTTTTGGAGCCCATCTCTGCTGCAGCTGCTGAATGCTGGAGGCAGTGCCCTGCAGGCACTGAAATGGTTTCTTCCTTCTCCATTAGAGGCTTGGACTTTGAAATATCACTTCGATATTAAAGGTGGATTCTAGATGCTGCTCCTCCCGTTGGAATGTCTTCCTGCCACCTAGTGTCAGTAAATGCACCAGTGATAGAGCTTCAGTAGTTCTCTCCCACTGACAAGGGAATTAAAGGATCAGTAAAACTGGAATCTAAGGAGACTGCTGCTGATACTATTGGATTTGCAGTTGGGAAGCCCTTTACTCTCTGTTCTCTAGCAACTTCAAGAGATTCTCTATAGCTCAGTAGTTTTCCATTAGATAGGCTGCTTGGGTGAAGGAAGAGTGTGAGTGAAACGAAGCTGTCAACCGTCTCTTACCAAAACGCCGAGGCGTAAGCTGTGGGACGAGTGCAGGGCAGAGTGGTGGAGTGAGATTGAAGCCCTGCTAAGGGACGTGTCTTGGGTTTGCTCATTGTCTGCAGATTTTCCTGGTTGGTGTAGTGTTTGCTTTTTTATATTTTTTTTTTAGTCCACTTGTTCTGTTCCTCTCAGCTGTTGCTTTTCTGTTCTGCTTTTGGCTGCACTAACTGAAGCTCTTTCTATGTTTTTACAGGCTCTTTCTTGATAAGGATATGCCTAGGTATTTTCTGTTTGCTTCCTTTGTACATAAAGATTCTTCAACACAGAATGCTTTATGTCCCATTTGTATTGTTGCCACTTCCCTTTTAGCTTTTACTGAGCTCTGTTAGCACGACTCTTAGCTCTTCTAGACATAGCATACTCCTTCCTCCTCCTTTTTTGCGTCAGGTACAGCTCAGTGGGAGACTTGTGGAGGTAACTCTCCCTTGACATGTAACAGATAGCTTCTTCAGTCTTCCCGATTCTTAAAATGGGCCATCAAAATATAGTCCCTGTTTGTCCTCCTTGTTACTTTCCTCCTTTGTTCTTCATCAAAGAACTCAATTTGGAATTTCTCACTGTCCCTGACTCTGCAGTGCTTGCCATGTTTGAAGTACCAAGTCAAGGACTGAATGATTAAGTTACTTGAAATTCCAGCTCATAGTTGTCCTGAACAAAAAGCAGTGACTGCCCTGTGACTGGCATTCAACCTCTGTTGTTAGGCTGGATTTGCATCTGAAATTTAACCGTGTGATTGCTACTCCTTAGTGTACCAGTTGGCAGAGAAGCCAGACGTGTAGTAGCTGCTCAGACTGGATTCCTCTGTCACCTTCCAGACTGGATCACAGCCCAGCATGCTGGCTGCACAATCTGAGACAGTTTGCACTCTGCTTGCTGTGTTCTACCTTTTGGAAAGAGAGAAGACGTTAAGTCTTCAGTGCTCCCAGTTCTCCACCTTTCACTAATGCTAACTGCACACACAAATCAGTTCTAACTGTACCTTGCTACCTGTTTCTCCTCTTTCCATGCTTTCCTTGTTCTGTGCTCCATTCCCCTCCTTGTGCTGTTAGCTATGCCAGAAGACATTTGCTTGCTTCTGCTTTTTGTCTCCCTCTATTCTAGCAAGTTCTGCTTTAGACAGGCAAGACTTTGTATATTTAGCAAAACCCAGTAGAGCAACTATCTGAAACCTGTGCTTGCCTTCAACTTGGTGTTCATCCTAAAGTCATTTACTAAATGAGTGGCATTTAATTCTGCACTGAGGAACTTTTACACCTCTGTTCTCTGGCAAATGGTGCAGACCTGTGTCAGGGGCTAGGTGTATGGCCTTTTTCCCATCTGTGGAGAACCAGGTTTTGATACCCAAAGAGCAGATCTGGAGCTTGCTAAAGGCTTAAAAACATTCCTCTCATAGCTAGGACATAATAAAAGATTAAAACATAGGGCCTCAACCCAGATTTGTCAAGGGTTAGAGGACAACCTGTGCTGTTTGCCTGATCTAACTCAGGAAAGGATTATTACACAGCAGTGCCTTACAAGCTGCCAATTCTAGAATGTGTTGCTCTGTAGCATTTTTAGTAGAAGGAAAACATTTAGGATTTCTAAATATGCTCCTTCAAATGCAGACAGTATTTGGCTGTATTCTCAAGTTACATTACTTGACTGCACAGTTGATGGTCTCTCAATGCATTACCTTTAATTGGTATCAGAAGGGGATTTTTGGGAGCTCTATTTGAGATCAGAACTGTTTCCTTGTGGTAAGTCTGCTCTCAAGCTGTTTCATGTTTCTCTTTGCTTTGCTTGGGGTTTTATTATTCCTTCCTTCCACCTCCACCCTGCTTTTTGTCAGTTCTCTTCAGTTTAAATTTCTGGTTTTTGTTAACTGGCCTTGGGCATTAGTACAGAACCTCTTCAGAAACACAC
This sequence comes from Tricholaema leucomelas, assembly GCA_013400475.1. Lineage (NCBI taxonomy): Eukaryota > Metazoa > Chordata > Aves > Piciformes > Lybiidae > Tricholaema lacrymosa > Tricholaema leucomelas. The sequence continues at coordinate 1,163,755 of WAAF01004979.1, read as the reverse complement.
CTTGGTTTTAAAAAGCAATACACATGCCTTGAGCACCACAGTACTGGGTTCAAAGTGGGGTCGAAAACCTCAGCGGTGAGGAGATTTGGGAGGGAAATCATGTGGAGGTAATGAAGAATTATTATCTTCTGGTTTTGTCATCAGTTGTGAAAAGCATGCTGTGTTCCTCGGGAGGGCTCAAGGACTTCTTTCCAAATGGCCTTTGCAAAGCTCATTTCCCTAAGCCCGTGTTAGAGAGAGTATCTGGTGACGTAGCTGTCCTCTGTGTGATGCTGTCTCTCGCTTTTTTTGCCTGAACAGATGAGCATAGGAACTTGAGGCATAGGAATCTTCATGTAAACATGAGGAAGAATTTTTTTTCCCTGTGAGGGGGACAGAACACTGGAACAGGCTGCTCAGAGGGGCTGTGGAGTCTCCCTCTCTGGAGATATACAAAACCTGCCTGGATACGTTTCTGTATGATGTGCTCTAGCTGGTCCTGCTCTGCACGGGGGTTGGACTGGATGATCTCAGGAGATCCCTTCCAGCCCCTGACATTGTGTGAACTGTGGGAACCTTCAGCTCCTTTCTTTCCATGCACCAAACTGAAGAAACTTCTTAGAAAAAAAATGTGTTAGATCTGCAAGTTTTTACTTGAAGCTAGCAGGGACCTAGAAAGAAATCTCTATCACTGGACTATAGGGCTTAGCCCTGCCTGTCATTCTGATTCGCTGTTGGAAGCTACTGGTTTTATGAGACTAAATATTGTTTATTGTTGCTATGTGTTAGTCCTAAAATATGGAGTAGAATGAGTGTTGCTTATAAAAAAGAATGTGTTGCTCATAAGACAGAATCTTCCCTTGCACTTTAGAGATCCAGCTGTGCTGAACTGCACCTGAAGTGATAGAGAGGAATTCTCTTTGTTTTGAAACTGACTCCCCTCTAGTGTTGTGACAGCTTTTATTTTCCTCTGTGTTCCCTCTTTGCTGTTTTAGATGAGTATTTTGTAACAGGTAGTGGTTTCCTAGACCTCACTATTAGAGGGGAAGAAAAGGAGGTCTTTGCCTCAAGTATTTGTTAGCTAAGCCACCTAGAGTTGTTATGGATGATGGCAAGAGGAGATGCTTTACACCGACCCAGGAGAGGGATGCAGAGGAACTCCTCCTATTGAGCATTTCCTGTACTTTTCCCCAGAACTTTCTATCGGTTTGAAGCAGTCTGGGACAGCTCCTTGCACAACTCCCTTCTCCTCAATCGAGTGACACCATATGGAGAGAAGATCTACATGACTCTTTCTGCTTACCTGGAGGTAAGAGACCTGTGCCTTCCTTTTCATTTGTGACCCAGGGATAAGTGAGGCAGCAGACAGTGTGTACCCAAAATAAATACTGGACTAAGTGACTTGGACTCCTGAAGCCAGTGAAAGCCTTCATTCATTTTCTGAGGACAGAGTGGGATAATTTATTCACAGTTAACATCTTGATGTCAAGGTGTTACTGCCCTGCAACAAATGCAAAATGAAACTGCTGCTCTCCTTACCTTTCTGTGCTTTATTTATCTACCTTTGCCTCTCAAAATCCCTTCAAATCAGTGGACATTACTATGTAGGTACTACTGGTGTTGCAAACACTGGCCTAGCTCTTGGCTTGCTGTGCAAAACACTATTGTTCTGTGTAGGACAAATGATTTCACCTACAAGATGCATCAAGAAATGTGAGAGTTCTCTTTCACAGGAACACACATGGAAGCCCTTCACCAAAGACCCAAACAAGAACAGACTTCCAAAAGCTGTCCCACTGGCAGAGGGCAGCTCTCTAACTTGGCATGGCTGTCTGCAGCCACTCATTCACTGCTCCTTCTCTTTTAGCTTGACCACTGCATCCAGCCTGCTGTTATAACAAAGGATGTTTGTATGGTCTTCTACTCGCGAGATGCCAAGATCTCCCCACCACGGTCACTGCGCAACCTCTTCGGCAGTGGCTACTCCAAATCTCCCGATTCGTAAGTTCAGTTGCCAGGTTTGGGACTGATGGTTTATAGCAACCTCTCAGAGGTCATGGGGAGAATGAAACTTAGTTTTCCTTATTTCTTCCTTGAAAGTCTGCATTGTTACAGTTCTCCAGTCTGGCTTGAACATTGTTTCTTGCATTTATTTCAGTGGAATTCTGATGGCTTTTCTCTTTACTGACCCTTTTTCCAGCTTTCTGACTCCACACTTGGGAAGAGATACATTTCTCAAGCTTGCACATAGATGATCCTGATCCTGGCCTGGAATTTGCTGCATCAGCTGCTCTCTGAGGCTAATGGGGGGTGAGGGGGAACATGGGGAAAGTGCCCCTTTTAGGGACCTTGCAATCTGTTTTGGCTGTTCTGATTCAAGATTAGAATTCAGATGTAATTCTAACCAACAACTGTACTTAAGCTTCTAATTTGGGGACCACTAAACTAAAGCTAATGCACTTTATTTCTGAAGGTAATAGCTGTTTTTAATTCCCCTTCTGGTTTCTTGTGAACAGCAATCGAGTAACTGGCATCTATGAACTGAGTTTATGCAAAATGGCAGACACAGGAAGCCCAGGTGAGCAGTGGCTGGATCTGCAGGTGACAAAAGTGCTGAGAGGTAGATATTGCAGAAAATTTCCTAGGCAGAGTGGAAAAACCATTTCTGTCTGTATGAGAAGCACTTCCTGTGTTTCACAGGAGCAATGGAGTGTTGTTTATTCCATAAAATGCTTACACAGGTTCTTACTTCTGACTTGGGTCTGCATTTGCCATCAGTGACCCAGGGAAACTTTGCATTTTCTGACACAGGTACAGCAGGGAACTGGGCAAGTACCAGAGTCAGAGACTTGGAGGGATAACACATGGCTCATAACTGACACAGCTGAGACTTGGGTTTGCAGCAGCAAAGTTTTCTCTTGGGCTTTTGAAGATCTTGCTGATATTTGATGCAAGGTCAATAACTTGGAAGGAATGAAGTTCATGTGGTATCAGTGTATTTTCCCTCTAAGACCTAGCAATTGAAGTTTTTATGTTGAGTGAGCCTGAACAGGAGTTTGCTTTATATCCTGGTCAGCAGTAAATATCTGAATGAAGAAAGCCAGACTAAATCCAACCTAGCTGAGATGTGATTGCTGTCAGCAAAACCATTGCTTTGTGTATTGTCAGCTAGCAGAAAGGTTGTTTCTCCCCAGATGGCTAATTGACAGGCTATGTTTTTAACATGCCTCATGTTTTTTACTGCTCAGGAATGCAGAGGAGGAGGAGGAAAGTCCTAGATACATCTGTGGCGTATGTGCGAGGAGAAGAGAACCTGGCAGGTTGGAGACCCAGGGGTGACAGCCTCATTCTAGAGCATCAGTGGGAATTGGAGAAACTGGAGCTGCTGCATGAGGTGAGTAAAGACTTGAAGGGAAGTGAAAGAAAAAGCACAGGTGTACCTATGAATTTGTCTTTAGTCTATCCACCTTGAGACCTTCTGAGCTGATTGGGTTCCCAAATAGGAGTTCATTCTCAAAGCCATGATTTAAATAAATTCTCAAAACCAGAGAAGACAGAAAGTGTGTGGCTGGCTGCTTCAGCTCAGAATCTCAGTGTAGTCAACTTCTGATGCCACTGTAAACTCCCTTCCCTGGGGAAAATGTTTACTAGTACAAATCTTACAAGGTCACATAAGAATCTCATAAATGGAACAAGCCAAGCAACATGCTGGAGCATTTGACACTGATTTCTTTTCTTACTAGGTGGAAAAAACTAGGCATTTCCTCCTGCTCCGTGAAAAGCTTGGTGACAGCATCCCCAAGTCCCTGAGTGACTCATTGTCTCCCAGTCTGAGCAGTGGAACCCTCAGTACCTCCACCAGCATTTCCTCACAGATGTCAACTACAACGTTCGAGAGTGCTGTGACACCCAGTGAGAGCAGTGGCTATGACTCTGCAGACATAGAGAGCCTGGTGGATCGGGAGAAAGAGCTGGCCACCAAGGTATGGCAGGAACAGAGCATCCTGGCTCTAAATTGAGGGGCTAAAGATGATTAGAGATCAGTGATGAGCTTCTCAGATAGCATGATGAATGTTCACTGCTGTGTGACTTCCATTTCGGTATGCTGTGTAGTGAACGATCCATCCTCACCAGCCAGTCCTGGTGCCTTTGTTTGTGCTGTGGCTGCACCTCATTCCCCTCCCTTAGTAGCTCTGTAAAGGAAATTTTCCAGTTTGGCCAAGAAACTGATTATTCCCCTCTGGGATTATTCACATCAGTTCAATATTTGGTTATTGTTCTCACCTGAGCTGCCAAGTGTCTTGCACATTTCGTCTTGAGCTCATATCACCCTGAAAATCTCAATGTAAAATTCTTTCTGTTGTTTTGGTTTTCCCCCAATCTTAGTGTCTGCAGCTTCTTACTCACACCTTCAATCGGGAGTTTAACCAGGTGTACAACAGCATCAGTGACTGTAAGGTGAGCATTCCATGCAATACAATACACTCATCAGTAGTAGATACCTGTAGTACCTGGGTAGTATGCTTTGACTCAATAATCTTAGAGGTCTTTTCCAACTGAAACAGTTCTGTAATTCTGTAACATCCTGTTAGTATTACAGAAAGACAAAACACTTCGTATTAGCTTATTTGCAGCCTGTTGGAATCATTTGGGTGCTCAGCAACAGGTTCCAAAGACTATTCCAGGAGGTAGTGGTGTGAACTTGAGCTGTAGGATAGCTTCTAGCTTTTTAGCAGACTGGAAGTGCTCTGCTGCCTTTAACCATGTAGACTTTTCTCTATGCAAAAGCAGATTTTGAGTATTTTAAAAACTCTGGACTGTAGGCACAGGAGACACCAAGTTACAAATGGGTAGTCCAATATTCTGTTGGGCATGTCAGGGTGTGAACAGAAGTGTAGGACATAACTAAGGAGCTGTATCTACAGCACTACCACTGCCTTTTCACCCTGAGATGGGTTTGTGATGGTTATGTCAAAAGCTTGACAACTGAGCAGGGCAAGGGCTGATAGAAACAGCTCTGTGTTACCTGAGTCTCTGTATGCTGACTGCCATCTTCTAGCCAGGGCTGAGCAGTAGCTGCAAGACCTTCTCTAACGTTTTGCCTGCCTTGTCCTGGCAGCTGTCAGATATTTCTCCCATCGGGCGGGACCCGTCAGTGTCGAGTTTCAGCAGTGCCACCCTCACACCTTCATCTACCTGCCCTTCCCTGGTGGATTCAAGGTGCAACTCAATCGACCAGAAGTAAGTAGAGAGCATCACTACTAAAACATTGCTCCTCAGTGCTTCACAAATCTCTTTGCTAGATTTTCTTTTTTTTCTCCTCACTCTTTCTTTCTTTTCCCTGCTTTCAGATATGTGTCTCTACAACCCTATTGTCTCACCTTCTCCAATCACTCTGCACAACATTTTTTCCCCATTTTCTTAATGTGAAGGTGTGTTTTTTTCCCTCTATACTGAGAGAAGAGTCAGACACTTGTCATTCCAGTGACCAGTGTACCATCAGTGTATCAGTCCACAAGTGTTTTTCAGAGGTCTCTTTAAAAGACCTCCTACCAACCACACAGAGCAGGCCAGTTTGGCCACTTTATCTTTCTCAGCTGTATCTGTAGAAGATACTTTCATGAAATTGGGAATAACTACTCAGACAAAGGTACTTAATTTGTGTCTTCTCAGTTAAGCATCTCTGAGGGGAGGAATGCTGACCAAGTGCATTTTACCTCACACCATAGTAAGACAGATGGCTGTGTTAGAAGTGTTGGGTAAAAGAAATGAGGGAGAACTAGCAGGGAAACAACTTACTAGCAGTTATTGCAAATTCTGTTCCACAGACTCAGGGGAAATGCTATTTGATATTGTGCAGAGATCCCAAAGAGATGTTATACACAAAATCTGGACTGGAGGATGGAACTTGTAAGACAGGCTAGGCTGTGGATGCACTGAAATTCCATTGCCTCAGTTGTTTGGCTTTCTTGTGATTTACTTTCCCTTCTCTGCCTTTTTTTAAAGGACACCAGAAGCGAATTCTCGTGCCTCCAGTCCCTGCCATGAGGTTGAACAGTTCCAGATAATTCCTGCAGTAGAATCTTCCTTTCTGGCCAGAGCTGGAAAGAATGAATTCCTAAATCTTGTTCCTGATATTGAGGAAATCAGACCAGGGTAAGTTCTCTGTTGTGTAATCATGGATTCCTGAGCTGTCATAAAGGCTTTCTGGGATTTGCTGCTTCTTTGCCCCATGTGAGGACAGTAAATTGGACAGGTGATAGCAGAACTGCAGAGTCCTGTATGATGGAGGCAGGACCGATGAAGGCTGTGTTGATAATTCATCTTTGCAGCACCCATTCCCAGCATCTGCTTAACGAACAGGATTTGTGTGACTTGAAGTCTGTTGTCATCCAAGCCGTGCCTGAAGCTCACTGAAGTAGAGAATTTCCTAGGTCCCACTTTCTGTCACACTTTTGCATAGTTCTTGAAGACAAAATTCAGCTTGCTCTAGAGGGACTTCTTCATAATCCTGCTGCAGACAAAATGTGTTCAGGACCAAGTGTCTTACACAGTGCTTTGCAGTTAATAGGGATGCTCATTAGGTGTCTTGTTTAGGGCAAAATGTATTGCTGTTCACTTGTGGGTTTGCTTTGGTCTGTTTCCAGCTCTGTGGTCTCAAAGAAAGGATACCTCCACTTCAAGGAGCCACTCTCCACCTCCTGGGCCAAGCACTTTGTGGTGGTTCGCCGGCCCTATGTTTTTATCTACAACAGCGACAAAGATCCTGTAGAAAGAGGAATCATAAACTTATCCACAGCTCAGGTGGAATACAGTGAGGATCAGCAGGCAATGGTGAAGGTCAGTCTGAGAGTTGTTTGTTTACCCAGAGAGCAGGAACATTACGCAGGTAGTGGTGCATCCGTACTCTCTGCATGTCCTCTCTGCTCTGAGGAGAGCCCATCTGTGTCATGGAGAATGTCTGGCATCTGGTGATTCTGCCCACAAAGTTCCCAGTTTGTCTGAAACATCAGAAACCCTGAACACAGTTGTACAAGAGACTGAGAGTGGCTGCTGTTAGCTTTCTGTTTGCTTTTATGGGCATCACCCTGTGCTGGTACCATCACCCTGTGTGCTTGGGGTTGGTGGTTTCATTTGTGTGGTATTGTGGGGGAGTTGGGTTTTGTTTGTTTAAAAACCAAACCAAATCAACGTACACAAACACTCTGCAGGGAGTCAACTTTACTGGTCCAGCTCAGCAGCTCTTAAAGTCCACCCTCCAGGAGTTAAAATGTATTTGGTAGGAGATGTCTCTGATAAAATTCTGGAAGTGATCAGTGAAATGTAAAGGAAAGACCTCAGGTTTTGTGGAGTTTAGGAATTTGCCATAGAGGAGAAGCAAGCATCAGCTTCTGTGCTTGTAGACTTCAGTATTTGAAATTGTCCCTCATGTTCCAGACACCCAACACATTCGGTGTGTGCACGAAGCATCGCGGGGTGCTGCTGCAGGCCATCAACGACAAGGACATGAACGATTGGTTGTATGCCTTCAACCCACTCCTTGCTGGCACAATACGGTAAGAGGCCGCTCATGGGCAGGCAGTGCTGCTGAGCATGACGCTGGTGAGATAAGCTTTCTTAGCAGGTGTGTCCAGTTTGGACATGTGTGCTGTGCTTCATGCTGTGCTGCCTTTGGAGGCCACAGGATGCTTTTCTCGGGTTGTGTAACACTCCTCACTGCCTCTGCAGGCAGCTTTGGGCTGCCTTTTCATTCTCTGGGTTGTGAGATAAAGCAAAAATTCTCATTTCCTTTCCCTTCTTTTTTGAACTTCTCTGGAGGTTTTCCCATAAATGCAGATCACAGGCATCCCCTACTTGCTGGAGAGATCTTATGCTGCAGTAGCTCTTCTTTCCAATTAACAAAAAGGAATTACAAACTAAGCTGTCACTGTACAGCGCCAATAACAGTGTGGTCCTTAAGAGATCCTTTAAAGGAGCAAAGCAGAATTGAGAAATCTTTCTCATGATAGTCCTTGATTGAGCACAGCAGAAGTGAGAAGTCTTTCTCAGGACAGCCTTGATTTGTTATACTTTCTAGACATGTGGAGTAAACTGGGATTGACATCAAAGGATTTTTTAAAAGCCAGACAAACTGTGGGGAGGGAACAAAAATAAACTTCCAGAGTCAACAATTTCTTTTTTGGTTCTTTCTTGTGCAGGTCAAAACTGGCTCGAAGACGCACGGGTCAGATGAAGTACTGAGTCCATGTAATGTTCTCATCTGTTCTCCCTAACTCACTTCTAGTAGATAAAGTGTTCCCTCTCATTTTCTCTTTGTGATTCTTGACAGTTTCTCTCGTATGTAATCCTGTGGCTTAACATCCTCCTACCTTCCCAGCTCCTTCAGCACATTTTCTAGGTATTCTAACCCTACTTTGTTTCTTTTCACTTGTACTGAGACTCATACTAGTAGCATGTGGCCAAGAAAAAAAAAAAAGAGAAAGAAAAAAAAAAAGAAAAAAAAAGTGATTATGCACGACTCTAAAAAGGAAAAAAAAAGGTATTTATTTTTTCTTATAACAACTGTACTCCCACTCCTACTGACCTTTTGGTGTCTGTCCCATTGTCCTTTGTTGTCTGTCTGGACTGCTGCAGGTTTTTCATTCAGTTTGTGACTTGGCAGTAGTCATTGCTTCCCTCAGGGCAAAGTTCTAGTGCCAGGGAAAGTTAAATTCTTCTGTGTAGGCATTACTCAGCCAGGAACTGCAATAGCTCCTCAGGCTTTCTGGATCCAGCCTCCAATTTAAACTCTGTTGAAAGTTGATATTGGACAAATCTATCTGGGCAGACTGGATTTTAGACTTGGTGCAAGGTTTTGGTTTTCCAGGGTCCAACAGGCTAAAGTATGAGCTGGAAAAAGGCTAGACAACAATCTGCCTTGAGACGCTTGCTGTGGGATTGCAGGTGAACAGTGCTTGGCTTTAAACCTTTCCCAGAACGTTAACACTCACTCCTCTGCCTCTGAACTGAGCTGAGGAGGCAGAACTTGTGCTGATGTGAGGAGAAATAAACCACATCTCCGAAATCCTAGGTATAGTCCCTAAAGTTTTAGATGCCCAGCTTCGTACTTGACAGGTGGGAGAGTTTTTAGCCGAGAGGACAGGGTTGGCTGTTTCCTGGAGCGCTTTCAGGAGATGACCACAAGAGGGCAGCGTCTCCTCGTGCTGCTCTCGGTCCTGACCTCGAGTTCTCTCCTCCCTTGCAAGACATTTGGGGTTGTGGTTGGTAGCTGAGGGCAGGCTGCTCTCCGGCATCGCTCTGGAAGGCGTGATGTGTGCGTGCACCCCTTACCTGTCATACTCAGATCCCATCTGTTGACGGGGAAAGCATCTTCTGGCTACAATACACTTCCTAGACCTGGCACTCGCAGTGTCCTCCAGGGAACAGCAGGATGCTTTCACTTCCTTTTGGAATAACTGCTGAATGTCTTCTAGTTTCCCTGCTACAATTTTCAGCAGCCAGAATCCCTAGTTAGTTATAACTTCACAATTAATCCTTCCTGGAGGACAGATCGAGTGGGCTGTGGTCCTGGCCAGTGAGGTGTAATGAGTGGAGATCACCTGGGTAGTAGTTCTTGACCTACAATGTAAGTTCTCTTTGTGGCCAAAGTTCTGGTCCATGCCCCAAGAAAGGAAAGCAGAAAGAATTTCTTTTCTGAGAAGTGAAATCACCTTCCTTAGTTAGGCTTTCGTGGGGGCTTGGTTTGGTTTCCTTCACTGTGTTTCAGCCTGCTGTGTTGTTCTTGACTTACCTTGGGCACCTGCAGTGCTTGCTGTGATCCTGGGGAATGCACAGGAATCTCATCCTGAGGTTCTGGCCTTTCAAAGGAGAGGTAGAAGGTTTTGGTCCACTATTACAGTAGGCACATCTAGGTACACTCCAGCTCAAGGTCATTTTGATTCGGCTCCCCCATCGGCAGGTCATGCCATACACTGGAAGTTCTGTGGCCAGAAGTGTACATGGGACTGGCATCAGCTTCATGGGGTTTTCATTCTTCAGTGAAGTGCAGTGCATAGGAGACCTCCTGAAAGTGTAGATGGCAGAGGAGCGGGAAGGTGGAGTCTGACCCTTGCTAGGACATATCTTCATGTGTTTTGAGCTAGCGCTAAAGCTACATCATGTGCTTGTGCTGTCTGCTGTGGTCCTCAGATTTATTTCAGAACTGGACGCCAGAGTGAGGGAGCATCCTGGGGACCCAGGAGCGTAATGAGAATGGTTTCTTTTGTCCTTTTCTTCTAGTTTTGTCTTGTTTAATTGTATGTGTCTCTTAACGCAGTGACGCTGTTTCTTTGTTATGTAATGGATGCCAATGCCCTTCCAGTGTGTGGATAGGTAAGGCTGCTGGTGCTGCAGAGAGCTCCCCGAGCTGAGCTAAGCTGATCTCAAGAATTAGGTTAGTTGTAAGCACTAAGTTGTTGCTGGCATCACCACCGTTTAGAAGGATGGAACCAGTTTGAGGAGGGGAGTGACTTAGGTAGAGGTATTTTGGGACACACTGAGAGCATTTCTTTTTTTTTTTTCTAAATAGAAGAAAATTAGTTTGCTGAGTCTTTGCTTTGGATAAGCCAGAAAATGAGCTAAGAGGGTGTAGACATTGCATAGAGACATAGCTAAAGCATCTTCCTTCAAAAGCAGGAAGACAGATGCTTGTTTTATACAGAGCTGCAAGTGTCACAGCTGTGTTGCATAAATGTAACTCTTCAGTCTAAAGACTCCTGGTGACTTGATGTCTGTGTAGCTAACATCAGGAGAGCAAAATGCTGGTGTTAAGCATCAGTATCTCTTCAAGCTTCATAATCTGTGACAAAATAGGTCCTCACTGTATGGAGTTCAAATGGGCATTGCTATTTTCAGGCTGTCACCAGTTACTGAAGCCTACTTTGAGACATCAGTTTCCCTACTTAAAACTGGACTGGAATCAATTCAGGTTTTCTCTAAAAGGATACCAAAAAAAAAAAAAAAAAAAAACCCAACAAAAAAAAAAAACCAAACAACAAACCCAAACCCCACCAAACAAATCTCCCAAACTGGATTCCATTCACATTAGAGCTGTTTTGATCTGGCCCAATATGCTACAAAGAACAAGAAGGGAAGAACATGCTAAGCTGCCTTCTCTGGACATGGAAGCCCTGCTGTGGGTTACCTGCTGCGTGCAGATGAAGTCCTGGAGTCAGCCAGCTCCTGGGCCTCAGCCGCTGCAGACCAGGCATCATGCTGTGGGCCAGCCAGCCCACTGAGCAGAGCCCTGGGACTAAACCTGACAGGCATTTCTTGAAGGGAATGGGGTGAAACTCCTGTGGTTTTGGGGTTTTATACTCCTTGCTAGAAGGAGAAAATCATCTTTTTTTTTGTCCACTGAAGCCAAGTTGTTGCTGTTGTTGGAGTTTTCTGGCCATTTTGAAACTAAGCCAAACCTCCTCTACTCTGTTTTGGAGCTGCACTTTAAGTACCTTTTTAAAGGAAGATTCCTACATTTTGGATGCAAAAGGGAAGGGGAATGTTCTTTCCAAACCACTAAGGAAAGGTTTGGGTTTGTTGGTCAGAGTCTAATAGTCCTTACTACTGATGGGCAAGGTATTTCAAAGCAAAGACTTCACTTTTTGCTGCTTGTTCTCTAATTTACAGGGATTTAATTTCATGTAATGTATTGTATATTTATACATCTGTAATTAATTGCACATTAGCTAAGCAAGAGGATTAGCTTTGGAGTAACACTCACTGGTACTATACAATCAACTAACCCTGCCTCTGCATACACAGCTGTCTGGTACTCTTGCACAGCCTTAGTTTATGTTTGTTTAGACTGTGGGGGTGTTTCTGTTAAAGATGCAGCTCTGAACCTGCTGCTTGGAGGAAGGAAACCAATGCTGCTCTGGAAGGGTTTGCTGAATGTAGTTCAACAAGGGGCTCCAAGGCATGCGTTGCATCTCTCCATTGTGGTGAATAACCCCAACGTGTGGTCTAAATTGTACTGTATGTAGCAGGAATGTATTAATGTTGTGCTTCCTTGTTTAAAAACATCAGCTCTTCAAGAACAGGATTGGCTCTCTTTTGTTCAGAAGGCCATTTATGCACTCAAAGTATTTGAAATCAAAACCAGTCCAACCCTAACCAGGTGGTTGTGTCCAATGTTATTGGAACAGGTTTAAAATCCACAGGAGCAGCTGTGTTTTCAGAAAACTGAGGGTATGGAGGTCCTAAGTCTTCAGTTCTTGGTGTTGCTAAGTTGTTGACCTGATCCTGAGCAGTACTGAACCACCCCTTGCTTGCCTTCTAACTGTGGATTAGAAGCAGAGGGGCTCTTGGATGATCAGCATTTTCCAGGATCAGGTCTTAATTTTCCAGTCTGCCTGTTCATTCTTCGTGTGCAGTTGATGAAGGCTCTTTGATGTGGCCAGCACTGAAACACACATTTTGGGTTTTCATTTTGGTCCCCATTTCCCTGTTGAATCTGTACACAAGGTATATGCTGTATAAGTGGCCTTCTTGAACAAATCTCTTTGCAAACTGATTTCATCCCGGCGAAGGAGTGTATCAGCAACACTGTACATTAATTTCAGATTCCATTTTCTTATTTTATTTTGTAAATATATCTGATACTTGGAGCTTGAGTATACAAAATGTAAATATAGTTCATGTATTTGTACTAATTCTGATCCATTTGCTGTATAGCCTTAGGTGTGCAATGCAGATATCTAACTGTGTATGGTAACCTTGCACCACTGAACTGTTAGTGAACGAGGTGAAACAATAAAGGTACAACCAGTGCATTAGCAGATAGGATCTGGGCTCCTTCCTTACCTGCACTGGTTACTTGCTACCACCATCTGTCTCAAATGAGCTTATGCTTTCGTGAAAGGAAATTTGTCCTGGCTGTTCTTGAGGAAGATGAGACCAGAACTATTCAATATATTCATCAGCAAGCTGAAGGAGGGCACTGTCAGCAAGTTTGCTGATGACACCAAACTGGAAGAGTGGCTGACACAGCACACTGCTGCCATTCAGCCAGACCTGAGCAAGCTGGAGAGTTGAGTGGGGAGAAATGGAATCAAGTTCATCAAGGCCTAGAGTCTTTCATCTGTGAAAGAACAACCCCATGGACCAGTACAGGCTGGCAACTGACCTGCTGGAGAGAAGTATAAGGGAAAGGGACCTGAGGGTCCTGGTGGACAATGTGCCCCTCCAGCCAAGGCCATTTGCATCCTGGAGTATATTAGAAGGGCTGTGGTTAGTAGGTTGAGAGAAGTTCTCTTCATCCTCTCTGCCCTGCCCTCGTGAGGCTGTACCTGGATGCTTTCCTGTGTGACCTACTCTAGGTGCTCCTGCTCTGGCAGGGGCATTGGACTCTGATCTTTTGAGGTCACTTCCACCCCCTAACATTCCATGATCCTGTGCAACAGCCTCTTTGGCTGTGCATGAGCAGCATTTGAAGCATGCTCTCTTGCACTCCAAGCTAATCACACTGGCTGCCAAGTGAAACAGCAAGCATTGAGCAGAGTAGCTGTCAGCAGGGTATAAGCCTCAGCTTGTCATCACCACTCTCCCTAAGAAACCAGTTTTTCAGTCCTGCTTGAAGCAGCTATGCTCTTGCCTTTTTCAAGTTCAGCCTGGCAATGGAAAGTCTAGTCCTCAAGCTGTACCAGAGGAAAGAAGGAGTTTACCTCTGGCTTTTTCCCATCTAAACAATCCTGTGTTAAGAATAACTAACTCCCCCCCTCCCAGGCACATGCTGAGAGATGCAGAGAGACCATGCTGATCATTTTTGTAGGAAGGCAGTGATGGTTTTTGAAACACCATGAAAAAGCTTCTGCATCTCCCATGCATCTCTCAGGGCCCACTAGGGTAAATAAAGGCTCCTGAACCTCGAGAAAGCAAGTCATGCTAGAAATTTGTGCTACTTCTATTTTCTTCCGCACTGCAGCACTTGATTTTATTTGATCAATATTAGATGGTTACAGCCTAAAGAAAAAAAGTAACTTTTCCCCTATGCACTACTGCAAGGTATGATGCTTAATGAGAACCTGATGATTCTAAACTCAGGTTTGGAGAATTGCCCCAAGCTGTGTCCTTCATGAAAGTAAAAAAAGGCTTCAGAAAGAGCTTGTCTCATGAATCAAGGGCTGAGCAAAAACCAGTGTTCAGGTCTTCCTCTCTTCCTGTGTTTCAGGCTGTCCTTGGCAAGATTGTTTTTGCTTGACAGTCTGCCCATGCAGGAGCTGCAGCAGCCTTCTCATTTCACTGGGCTGTATCTAAGACCTTGAGTCTTTGGACTGGCTTTTGGTGACCCAGCAGACGGCAATGGTGACGTTTCTGACCCCTGTGTTGCTATAGTAAAGTTAGAAATGGTATGAAAGGATTGCACTGCAGCAGTGTCACAGAGGAAAAGCAGCACAAAACACGTTTTAATCATCAAGAGAACAAATGACACATCTGGTTAGTAGAACAAACCCAACATATTCAAAATACCTAAGCAAAAATAGAAGCAAGGACAAAGTCAAACAGGTAATTGAAGAAACTCAGTGGCAGCATGGAAGGAGTTGCACAGCCCGAGATGATATGTTTATAGAGAAGGTTCTGCTTTAAACTATTTTCTTTTTCACAAGAGACCTTTTGTGAGCAATTAAGGTATTGTGGCTGTAAGCTTTACTCAATTCTAACAGACCTTTCATTTTTGTACCAAAAAAATCCACCTAACCATGTTCACCTGAAAACCTAAATACTGTTGCTAACTTGTAAGAAGAACCTCCAACAGGGGAACTTTGGTAGTAAGAGAAAATGGCCAGAAACATCTGAAAAGTGAATCATGCCATGCTGGAATCTTCTCTTTCAGTCACAGCTGCCTCTTGCTCCTCAGAAATTCTCCTTCCTTTAGCTGCACTGGACTTATTTTTCTTCTTTTCCTTTTGCTCCATGTTACTTGCTGCAAGCTCTTCACTCTTCTGGGTGATATACTTCAGCTGAGAACAGTAAATTAATCAGTCATCTAGTGAGGAACCTCAAATTAATAACGAGACATTCAAGAGAAACATTTTAAAAGGCATTAACAGAACAAATTCTTATTGCCAAAAAGGCAACAGATGGCAGAAAGGCTGAAAGGCATCAAATAGTCTAAGCTGGATATTCTCAGATACTGAAAAGCCCTAGCAAGAGCAGGGTTTACAAATGTGTTATGTCCAGCAGCATCAGCAGTCACCTGGAGTTGTAGTTTGCTGAAATACAAACTGACACAGAAACACTGCAAGGTTCCTTTGCACCCCCATTTGAGGTAGGAACACAAAATTCAGCATTTACTGTGCCTTCTCAGGCAAGCTCCTCCTGTTTCACATGAAATCACAGAGAGAAGGAAAAAAAGCCCCTCACATAAAATCAGTATTGGAAGCATTGTTCTGCACAGAAGCATCTCCAGGTATCTTGTAACAGATGAGTGAATCTGAATCCACTGAACATGCTACAGATCTGCACAAGAGAATGCAATGGGAATCGTCCCTGCATTAATGTTAGGAGACTCAGCACCATAAGGTGGACTGAAAATATTCCTGACCTTCAGAACACAACATCAGTAAAAAATACCAGGATGGTTTACTTCCAAGACTGTAATGCATTTGGTTGCTGCTCTTTTGTACTTGTAGCCTCAGCAGCCCTCTTGCAACCAGACCGTTGCTGCTGGAACTGCAGTCTGATCCTTGTTTCCACAGTGAGGCAGAGTGGAACAAAGTAAGGCAAAAAAAAATTCAAAGTCACTGGCTTGTGTCCATCCACCACCAATAAGTGAGGGAAATTGCTTAAGCAACAGTTGCTTCATCAGCTGTAGCCTCTAGCCAAATGCTCTTAGGAATGAACCAGCTGGGCAAGGCAGAAAACAGAGAGAAGCTCACCAAAGAGTTGCTTCGTCTAGCCAAAAGCTTCACATCCTCTGTAGTGACTGTGCTTCGTTTTGCATGCCTGCACAACAGTCAAAAACAGCTTTAAGAGGCCAAACATCTACTTCAGAACGCTGTAACTAAATGGGCCTTGCAGCGACCCAGTGAACTAAATTAGAACACACACAAAGTTACTGCACCTGTTCACTTGTGTACATTTAAATTCCCACACCACCTGTGTGAAAACAGAAGGTAACAACCAGAACTTTAAGTACCTCTGTTCCATTCACCCTTACTCACCAGCAGGTCACTGTAGTTTTAACTTCTTAAAATACTCCCTTACCCCCTAGAAGCAATCACATGGAGCACAGGCATGCTCCTAAGCATCTGTCACTCCCAAACCATCCAGCACTGCTGTGCATCACCACATGCATTAATTACATAGTCATTAATCCAAGCAATCACTTGGAGCACATAAATGAACTTCCACGATCAGATGAGTATCTAACTTCACAGTCATTATTTAATCAGCCGATAAAACTCTTTTAAATCTTGAGTTACAAGATGTATTTTAAAGGTTAAGTTACTGGAGCTGAATACAAAGCAACCCCAAAGCCTTTGTAACCATGGAGTATTCTGGTACCTACCTTGCAAACATTTCGAGGTCTTTCGCAAAGGTCTCTGGAGGAAACACAAAGCAGACATGTATTTAAAAACGCCAACTTTGGGTAGGAATTGCTACGCAGCACTTCCAGCTGGTACCAAGTGCAAGGGACCCAGGCTGGTGAGAAGCCACTCTGCTGCACAGACAGGTGGCCCGCACTCTTTTCACGTAATTTAAATGCTTTTTCTAGGTCTGAACAAAGGGAATCACTATTTCGTGTACTTTGAAAGATGTAACACGAGACACAATGCACCACTGGTACCTAGCTCCAGCGCTACGTTTTTCAAGCAATCGCTCTTACGTTACTAGGTAATATGCAAACTTCTGTACCGCACTGCCTGAAGGTGATCTCTGAGATGGCTGCGATGGTTTGCTTGCTGAACTGCATGGCTTTGTCTTCTGCCACATCCTGACACAGGCAGCCAACCGTGTAGTGCACCGCAGCCTTCAGCCTCTGTTAGGACCCAAGGCAGTGACAGGTCAGTTCTCTGCAGACTGACAGTTTGAAAGTGCGCAACAGAACGAAGCGTTTAAGGACCCCAACCCCCGCTCCCGCAACACCGCATCTACCGCTCTGAGCCACACACTCCCCTCCCCCGTCCCAGCTCCATCATGTCCCGGGCGGGTTCTTCCCCGCAGGCACCGGGGGCCAGCCTGAACAGGCTGGGAGCGGGGCCGAGGCTGTGCGCCTGGGGGCTGAGGTGGGGGCTCCATCCCCGCCGTACCTGTGTCAGCAGGAGCCGCTCCTCGGCCTCCGCCGCCGCCATGGCGAGGCGCGCGCCGCGGCCCGGCCCTCAGGAGGCTTTTCCCGCCCAGCGCACAGGGCGGGGCTGCGCCGCCGCCATGGCGGAGCTCCCGCCCGGGCTAAGGGCACGGCCGCGGCCCCGGCCCGACGCTGCCGCCTGGTGCTAAACGAGAGGATTGAAGATACTCCTGCGGGCAAGGAAAACAAGTCCCTCACTGGGATGGGCTGCAGGCGGCCTTGTGCGGTACCCCCGTGAGGCAGCTACCTTGGCCACAGGCCGGTTTTAGGCAACGATCACAGCGCCACAGACTCGTCACGGTTGAAAGAACACCAAGTGACAGCCCAGCGCCACCACGGGCACCGGGCCACGTCCCGAAGTGGACACATTTAGCGAACACCGCCAGGGATGGTGACTCCACCACCTCCCCGAGCAGCCTGTTCCAGTGCCTGACCACTCATTCGTTAAATATTTTTCCCTCCTATCCAATCTCCCCCAGCAGCTACTAAGTTGCTGTCTAAACAGAACTGGGGGGAAAAGTAACATAAAAAACAGTGCCCAGCGCAAAATTTAACATTTGAGGAGTTCTGAGAAGAGAGAGAGGCAGGCAGAGTTCAGAAGGCCTGAAGCTGAATGGCAGTGAGACTGCTGCTGCAGGCATTTTGTATTGCTCCCTGGGAAGAGAAGGTCTGGGGAGGAGAATGCAAACACAGAGCTAAACCAACAGTTTACATCAGAGCTTGAAACTGGGCACAACACCTAGACAGAGAACTGGACAGGACTATCAGCCCTGACACCTCTGATCTGCATTCTGGTCCATCTCATCTGTCACCTTTTCATCTCAAACAAGAGCTGGCAGTATGAAAGAGAGGGCAGCGCCCAGGATCTTCTCTTTAAGAACCTGCCTGTTACGGCTAAACAATGGCAGGTGGAAGAAGGCCTTTACCTCCCTGGAATCTGCTGCAGCGACTGTGCTGTCTGCCACTCCACACCAGCAGGTACTGAAATGCAATCTTCTCTATCTTCCTCCCTATGTGTTATGAACTATAATACAACAAAAGTATTGTCATTGTAAAATGTATTCCATTAAATGCTGCACAAAGACATTTTTGCCAGTTGGGAAGAAAACACCTTGATTCCTTTATAAGCAAATTTATTTAGCTTTCTTACATGATATATATATACTGAGATATAAGAAATAGACCCACGAGTTATTACAAAAGTGTCAAACACAAGTTCTAGCACAGTACAGTAAAAAGTGATGTTCTAGGAGGAAAATCTAAGATCTAGAGTGTCTTAGCTTCAAGAGGAACCATTTCCACTAGACATTGTAGGCAGAGGAGGACACATTTCCTCCATGGCCTGTCCAATTGGTATGGATAAATACCCCTGGCTTCGACAGCAGTTCGTACGTGTGTGCACCAAAGTAATCGCGCTGAGCCTAGAGCAAGAACAGACACGACAGGCGTGAGTATCACAGCCAGATGGCTGCTAGAAGTTGCACCTACTGACACTTAACTACAGAAATACGAGAATCCCAAAATCACAGAATGTTAGGGGTTGGAAGGGACATCCAGAGGTCATCCCCCTGCCAAAGCAGGATCACCCTGGGCAGGTCACGCAGGAATGCATCCAGGCAGGTTTGGAAAGTCTCCATTGAAGGAGACTCCCCAACCTTTCTGAGCAGCCTGTGTCTCCTTGCTACACTATCTCAGGCACCTACCTGAACCAGGTTAGCTGGCAACATTTCATGCCTGTATCCATCATAAAAAGAAAGTGCTGTAGTGAAGCAGGGCATGGGGATGCCAATTTGTACTCCAGTACTGATCACACGTCGCCACGAGTCCTGACGGGGCAAAAGGAGCAGAGGAGAAGAAACAAGTCAGTGCTTGCTCCTCTGAGCAAGGTATGTGCAGACATATGAACACAAGAGCATGTGCTGTTTCACCTTACACAAAATCCAGTGACTAAGTCTGAGGAAAAGCAGCAGGAGACTCTTGATTTTATATGAACAAGGTTAATCCAAAATAATGGCAAGTAAGACAGAGTTAACCAACAGGACAGAGAGTGCAGGTATATACTTCACAAACAGTCAGACTACAGTCTCGAGCAAGGATGCTGTTCCTTCACATCAACATAATCAGTGCATCCCCAAAGCACAAACATGATGGGGAACATCCTGAGCAAGCACTGAGGCACTTTCAAGACTTCTAATCAAGCACAGCACAAAGACCACCCAAAGGTCAGCACCATACTTCAAACAGACATGTGGATAATCCTCACCTCAACTGTACATCTGAATTAGTAACCTGCACAGAATGGCTTCAGTTAAAAGAATTATTAATGATAACAGATGACTTCTTTGTTGGTCAGAGAATCTGGTTTTAGTTCTGCCTGTCAACTCCATCCAAATCAGGGCACTGTTTGGACAGCCCCAGGTCTACTGATGGGCCTGCCTGGAACACTGTTATTTTAGTGCTGCTGCAAACAATGGCAACAGCACTGAGCTGTGTATTCTGCACAGCTGAACCCCCAGTGCACAGTAGGCACAAGATGCAGGGCAGTGATGGGAGTGTTCACACAAGCTAGGCATTTTTTCCTGACATTGTGGTTCTTCTGAACTGCTAGATTTGTGCCTAAGGCTCTTCTGTTATAGTAAAATGGAAACCTTAATTTTCTAATAATAGCTTGGCTAGACAAGGAGTTCCTACACCCGTACATTATGTGTGTCCAGACACACATGCACCATCCCAAAGAGCTTAAGGATTGTTTACAGATCTTTGGGATTAAGGATGTTGTATAAATAGGTTTCAGGGATGCTCTCTACCTTCTCATTTTTCAGTCTAAATACACTTGTGAAGGCAACAACTAGGAAAAAAAAGCCCAGACTGTAAACTACAGCTTTTATGCTCCTCCTCCCTGGGAACTCACCTGACAGTCTTCAACGGCTGTCTTGAAGAAATCATCCAAGAGCAAGTTCTGGAGCTCAGGGTTTCGATCAAAAGCATCTTTGATTTTCCCCAGGAACACACTAGACAGAACACATGCAAGCCAGGAATGAAATGTCACAGCTTCCAGAGGCCCAGAATCCCAAACCTACACCAAAGTTTGACTCAGGCAAATTCAGATTCTAAACACTGAGAAAGATGCAAACAAAACAAAGACCAAAGAAAACCTGGAGTAGCTATGCCACCAAAAAATTGCTTTGTCTGGTAACCTTTGGTACCTCTCAGCATCTCATCAGTAGATCATCTTTGTGGATTTAGACTTGTCAGTCTAGCATAGCATAAACCAAATTGTCTGCTTCTTTCTCCTTGGCACCTAAATTACCTCTTTATCATAATTACCTTCTGATGATGCAGCCTCCCCTCCACATCAGTGCAATGCCACCATAATTCAGTGTCCAACCAAATTCTTTGGCAGCTTGTCTCAACAGCATGAAGCCTTGAGTGTATGAGATGATCTTGGATGCATACAGGGCCTAAAACCAAACAAAATAATAAATTCACATTGCAGGTCAAGTCCCACAAAGCTGAATGAGAAACTCTCTATTTAGTCCATGTCTCACCAGGGCTCAGTACAGCAGCCACATTCCAGCTATTTGAGAAGCAAAATAGCATAACTGTTGGAAAATTTGGTCTCAACAGAGAGAGATCAAGAGCTATTATTCCCAGTACAAAGATGGGAATGTTGAAGGGTAAAAAAATAAGCTCCTGTGCAAGAATTATGATCTCTGCACTCCAGTTAATTGTCACACTGCGGACACCACTGCACAATGAGACAGTTGAAAGAAGGAACCAGTTGTCAGGAAGTGTAGACCCAGGACCTCCTCACCAGGGTTTACAGCATCCAGAACCTGCTTTGATGGGCAGCTTTCATACAGCCCTCTGGCAAGCGCAGTGACTCACCTTGCGGATGTCCTCCAGGAAGGCCTTCTTGTTCCCACTAAACTGAGTCATTTTGGGCCCCTCCAGCACCTTACTGGCCTGTAGTCTCTCGTCCTTGAGGGAAGACAGGCACCGTGCAAACACAGCTTCACCTTGAAGTAGGGTAGGAAAGGGCAGATAATTAGAAAGCTCAGCATGACTGTTAGGCCGGAGATACTTGTGGCAATGAGCCACCAACAGCGCAAAAGTCACTTGGGAAGAGGGGTGTACAAATGAATTACATCAAAAGCAGCACTGAGGGACCAAACTCAGCACTGGACAAATATTGACTGGTCCAGCTTTCAACTAAGAAAGAAAAAGCCACAAGTCACCTGCATGAAAATTTACCCTCAGGAACCTTCATCAACTCTTAGTTTTAAGATTGACTTTAAAATCTTTTTCTATCTATAAAAGACAGAAAATGCACTGCAGTCTAGGGACTGGCAAGGCTGAAGCCTGATAATTCTGTCATGCTCTGAAGGTAGAATCTGTTGCATAAATGCCAAGTCCTATTAACTAGGTGTGCTTTGAAATACATACGTGCAAGATAAGAGCAGTAAGAATCGAGAGTGAATCAGCAAGTTAACTTATCAGAAGAAATAAATTATACAAACCTGGTAGGCTCCTAACAGTGCTATTGAGAAACCCAAAAGTAAGTTTTATAACATCACTAAGCAGGTTACTAAATGTCATTCAGCAGGGATAAGGAGTTAGCCAAGCTCCTAAAGAGAAAGCCTGGATGCCAATCTCTTGATCCGGCTCAGTTAATTCCTAATTATGCTGGTTTAAGTTGTACTTATTTGCAACTGAAGACAGTGTTCTTAAACGGAAAATATCAGTACTTTTCTCCAGAGTCGGACAGGAAAGAAATCCAGGTCACTACAGCCTTCACACTGAACTCTTCTTTCACCTTTGAGTCATGAGTTACCAAATAATAATTATAAAATCTTAAAAAGAAAAAAAAAAACCAAAATCAAACACCCCCCCCCAAAAAAAAAAAAAAAAAAGAATGAGGAATGTTTTCACAAGGTGGATCCTCCCTGCAGCAGGATTAACAGAGCATATCAAAATCAGAGCTGGCTCCTTTCCACTTCTGTACAAACTTCCTTCTACCCTCAGGAGAAGTGGTGCAGGGGAAAGCCAGGAAAAGGCAGGAGCAGCATGACTCTGCTTTTCCATGTCTGCCAGTCATGCTCATGCATTAAAACCACGTGCACAGCTACTGCCCTGAGTATGGCCACGTTTGCACAAGGGCTATTGCACAGTTCTCTATCAACTCATCCTTGCCTAACAATGCTCCCTGGCACTACTCAGAACTCATCAGGGAGTGCCTCCTCCACCCTCGGTCTTTGCAAGAAGCTCAAGACAGGAGAGTGTTAACAGCACAAGAGAGAAACACTGTTTCAATCCTAGAACTGAAAGACTATAGCTGCAGCAGAACACTAAAATCACTGACAAAACATGTTTTATAACAGTCTGTCGCTGGAATGCAGCCCAATGTCTCCAACAGCTATCACTGCGCTCTCTCTCCTCCAGCCATGGCTTTTCTTATCTTCTAATACAACAGGGCTTGACCAGCCAATGCGAAGGAGAAAGAGGCAGACAAAGTATGAAGATTAAAGTCAATCTGAGAGCAAAGAATCTGTTGATTCATCTTATTTACTGAGTGGGAAAGTCCACACTGGGGTTATGGTGAGAGCGCAGTCTCAGTGTGTCCACACTGGAGTTATGGTGAGAGTGCAGTCTCAGTGTGTTGCAGGTGTACTACAACCCTTGTGTCCCAACTCCATTCGGAGGCCAGATTAGTTAATGCAGGGCAGGTAGCAAGACTGTTAGGTGAGTAGGAAAATTAGGGACATAATTCAAAGCAATTATTAAACACATTTCCATCATCATAGTTTGGCTTTGGACCAGCAGCTTTTGAGCCACAAAACACAAAACATCAGCAGCCCAGAGTGTATAAAGAAACACCACCATCAGCTGTTGTGGTGGACAAACAACAGCCTCCATCACAGGGCAGCAGCCTACCACTGCCTTCAAAAACATGTCTGTACTCCTGAAGCCAGAACACAGACTCTTTAGTTACTCTGATGCTTGGTTAGCTGAGTTATACCGAAAAAAACAGAAACAGAAGACCTGGATAGGCATCTGAAAAATAATTCTCCTGTCTTCAGAAGGCTAAGTTCTTATCAAGCAGTGGTCAAGCAACAAGGTTTTCAGGGTGTTCTATCCCAATCTTTTTCCTTTTTAAAACATTTGTAAGGCTGTGATAGGATTTGGAGTGGCAGATAAGATGAATGATTATGGAAAGGAACGTTGCATCAATCCAGCATGACACCCCTAGCATGGCACTTACACTCATCTGTCACCAGCACTGTGAGGATACCCCAGACAAAGAACTAACCACATTGAGAAACAAGGTGAAAACAAGAGAAAATAGTTAACAGCTCTCCAGGACAGAAAAACTGCAGCAGTTGCACCAAGAGGCTTTATGGTGAGCCAAGCCCAGTGTGGGCTCATTTCTGAGATTACCTACTAGCATCTCTTCACCATGATACAGCACACATAGTAGGAAAGACAAAGCCAGATCAAAGAACCAGTTACCTATGAGTGTGACAGGGACTCCATATTCCAGGGCCGAAATGGCTGTCCACTTCCCTGTGCCTTTTTGTCCTGCACTGTCCTTGATCTTTGGGAGGAGGTACTTGCCATCAGTATCTTTGAACTTGAGAATATTGGCTGTGATTTCAATCAAGAAAGAGTCCAGCTCAGTCTTATTCCATTCCTCAAACACCTGCAAGAGGATAAAAAGTGTATGTATAGCTATGTATTATTACACACACCCTGATTTACTACCCATCTACTACATATACACACACAGTGATTGACTGATATATGTATACAGGGATGCATACACACAGAAGCCAGGAGAAGAGGAGGCTGAGGGCAGACCTCATTGCTGTCTACAACTACCTGAAGGGTGGTTGTAGCCAGGTGGGGGTTGGTCTCTTCTCCCAGGCAACCAGCAACAGGACAAGGGGACACAGCCTCAAGTTGTGCCGAGGGAAGTATAGGCTGGATGTGAGGAGGAAGTTCTTCACAGAGAGAGTGATTGGCATTGGAATGGGCTGCCCAGGGAGGTGGTAGAGTCACCATCCCTGGAGGTGTTCAGGAAAAGACTGGATGAGGCACTTAGTGCCATGGTTTAGTTGACTGGATAGGGCTGGGTGCTAGGTTGGACTGGATGATCTTGGAGGTCTCTTCCAACCTGATTGATTCTATTCTATTCTATTCTATAGAAGGGGTCATGCTATCTTAAGCTATCTCGGTTACTGGTATGCTGCCACATCTACCAAACATTTCAGCACCACTCTGCTGGAGCCCTGCACTGGAAGGAGCACACTCCAGACTGGGAGCTGCAGAGCACCCATGTCCAACTGGGAGGCTTTTTTTCAGGCAAGAGAGTTCATATCTCTGCACAGGAAGAGAAGATTTCCTGGGAGAAATCAGCTGTAGAATGGGAGAGTTTAGACAAGTTCTACATTCAGTTGCACCTGAGTGCTGCTCCCTACCTCATTGGGAAACTCAGGAATACTGAGCACTGCCCTTGGCTCATGAAAGCAAGACATAAAACTAGAGATCACCTTTGACATCTCATCGTGCTGCATGCCCAGCACATCTTTCATGAGGTGATAGGCCTCACAGATCAGCTGCATGTCTCCATATTCAATCCCATTGTGCACCATCTTCACAAAGTGTCCAGCACCCTCATCTCCTACCTGTCAGGGAACACCAAAAAATGCCATCAGCCACAGTGCTGTCACCACTTCCACTGCTGAATTACCTCCCTGTGGCTTCCTTCTGCTTGAGGGAAAGAAGCCCAGTGCTAATTAAAAACACTGTGGGTCACAGATTTGATTAGTACCCCCAGCACACAACCTAGCCACATAATTTTATCTTCTCATTCTAGGAGGTAGGCTACCAGAGGTGATAGATTTGAGTTGAAAGCAGTCAGCTAGAAAATCAACCACCAACACCACTGACTTCACTAAGGACAAACAGGCATGAGCTTCAGCAACCAAACTACCTCAGCGTGGATTTAACCGTAAGTTAAGGTCATTAGCAAATAAGTATTTACCCAGTCACAGCAAGGTTCCCCAGATCCCACTTTAGCAGCAATGCTTTGAAATATGGTCTTGATGTGGGGCCTGTGGGGAGAAATGCCATGCATCAGCAGATCGGCAGAGGACACCAAACGTCACAAGTAAAGAATGAAAATCCATCGGTATGATGCATCCTTCTGTAACCCACCAAGAGTCAGCCCGGGGTGAGGGCATGCTGCACCACACAGCAACAGCAAACAGAACAGATGTGTTTCCCAGAACTAGGAATTGGGGACAAAACATGTCACATAGCACTGTGCAGACAAGATTAATGCACCTAAAGGAGCCCAAATGTTATCTTCTCCATTTTAGAAATGGCAGGCTAGGATAGAGGCTCACACTCAGAGGGGATCAGTGGCAGAGCTGAAACAAAATGTCAATTCTGTTTTATAGCCACAAGAAAAATCCAGCATGATCTGGAGGAGGAGAGGGAAGAAGAAACTCCATGAATGCAAGTCAGGATATAATTATCTGCATTATTGTGGTAATTAGGAGCTTTTGTGATTGCCAGGCTCCCCAAGTGTAGTTAATTGCTTTGCCAAGAGGATAGCCTTACAGACTGCCAAGTTTGAAGCAACTTAAAGCAACCACTGGGAGAGGAGCATGGGTGGCCCATGGGCTAGAGATGCTGTGGAAGAGGGTGGGGGACAAAGTTCAGGTAAAGGGCGGCACACAGAAGTTGTCTTTACTGAGCTGTGTATAGCCAAAACCTGATCAGACAGCAGATTACTGCTGCGGTGTTTCTGGCTTTGTGCCACCAAAGCTGAACAGGCTGATACTGGTATGAAATGCTAACACAACGTGACAGGGACTTAAAAGATCCTAAAGCTCAAGTAAAGCCCAGACACACCTTTTCTTTTTGCATCTAAAGACAGAATGGGCAACCAGGGATAAAGCCCAATATGGACACTGATGTACAGTCCTACACTAGCAGGAGTACAAACCAGCAGGACAGCACTGGCAGAAACTTGCAAAAAAAATGAATGCATTCAGTACAAACAAGTACTGAAACTTCCCTTTGTACTGTGTGCCCCTGTAGGGATGTTTCCTGCTGCCTGTGTCATGGTTAACAGCTTCCCAAGTGTGTAATGTCCCAGAAGAAAAAGTCACAATCATGAAACAGTTTTTGTTTGAAGCCCTTTCTCCCTGGCACACATTTCTCCCTTCGGGTTTCTGTGGCTACAGCTTTTACAGGTGAATTTCTTGAAGAAAAATCTGCCTTTGTTTGCTTGCCATGGAAGCTTAGCACTGCCCCAGGACCCCCGCTAGGTTGAGAAATCTTGAGCCTTGAGGAAGTGAGATGGCAACATATCTTGTTCTCACCACACCCACGCCCTCCCTCCTTCCCCCTCTCAGCTCATGGTGAATAGAAGATTGTTGCAGACCTTTCTGAAAAAGAATAGACTAGCTCATGCTTACCAGGCCTCTTTGGCTCCTCCTGGCATCAGTGAGGGACCATATCTGGCACCCTCCTCTCCACCACTCACGCCGCTTCCAACAAACAAGATGCCCTTTTCCTGTAGTTCCTTACAACGCCTCTGGAACAAAAAGCAGAGCAGCGTTATTGAATTTCTTTTAGGCCAGAGCCTTACTAATAGAGGTTGGCAATTCAGACCCAAAATCAGATTTTCAATTGTGCTTTGGACAGACTAGACAACAACCTCAGAGAAACCTTCTTCATGCACCAAAGTGAATGTTAGGAAACTTCCTATTGCTTTGACATGGATCCCTGCGGAAGAGACGTGCTGAGAAAACAAAGTCTGTGTTAGCACTGCATAGAAAAGAGTGGCACTGAGGCTGCAAAAGGCTCGGCATTAAGTGTCAGGTGATGCATGCTGCATGCAAAGACGTGGGAGGGGCAGATTAGACCCAAGGTGGAATTGCTGAGTTCATTGCAGAGTGAAGGTGCATGCATGGACAACTACAGGGAAACTAATTCCCTCTGAGTGGGAGAGCAGAACAGACTGAGATCCCTAAGGGGAGCTGCAAGCTCCTCGAGTATCAGTCCTCATTTAGCACCTGTATTTCACTCTGGCATAGTCAGCTCACTTAGGCCAGATCAGGATGCCAAAGCAGACTAATACCAATACTCCTTCTAAGATTCAGAAGCACTAATTTGAACACAGTATTTTAATGCAAGCATCCCAGCTATGCTAACATAACTGCTACAGTTACAGCCTGCTCAGCAGCAGGCTTTATTTCTTTTTCCAAACCAAACAATTAATCTACTGTTTTCACCACCAAGACATCCAAACCAGCAGTTCTTATTTCCCTGTGATCATGCGGGATTGTGAGATAATGAATCTATACATGTCCTTAGATATTCAAATCTCCCTGAGAACCCTTTTAAGATTGTAACAGATCCTTTTCTAGAGGGCTTCACTCCAAAAAAAATATTCTTTCATCATCTGGGCAACTTCTTCAAATATGTATTTAGAGAGCAGTCCTTAACTACTGTAAAAAATGCTTTTTGATAGGCTGCATGATCTCGTTTTGCAGAGATAATTCAGCTTAGCCTTCCCTGAGAAGAGAGGAGATGTCATCTTGTTGATGAACTATTCTGATGATCAGAGGGCAAAGAATCTTGTGTATTTAATTTGTCCACTCGAGGTAGAAATGAGGCTTACTGTGGTATCTCTGTACTCAGAATTGCCACCATCGATTATGATGTCTCCAGTCTCCAACAATGGCACCTGCCAAAAAGAAATCAGTGGTTTGGTTTACTTCATGCACTCAAAACTTTATTTATGACAAATAATTGAGATGGTCCAGAGGAAACCTCTGCAAAAGACAGCAAGAAGTCACAGGTAGAAAGAATGTTGGCCTCACCAATTTTTTGATGAAATCATCCACTGCACTTCCAGCCTTCACCAGCAAGATAATGCGTCGGGGCTTCTTTAACTTGGAGACCATCTCCTCCAGGCTGTGAGCACCTATCACTTTGGTTCCCTTGGCCTCATTGGCCAGAAAGTCATCCACTTTGGAAACTGTCCTGTTAAAAGCACAAACCTGGGCAGAGGGAGCGTGAAAGTACATCAATAAAAGCTGCCAACAGGACAGTTACTTTAGCTCAAACTACAAATTACATGAGCGAGGTTCAACATCACATGCTCTGCCACTTCCATCATCCCTGAAGACACAGTGCAGTATGCCTTTGCAAGTGCCTTCAGAACTTGTGCTTAACTGGCAAGCCCAGAGCAAACTTCAGGGAAAAATGGTGCATAACTAACACATCAGGTGGCTGGCCGAGTACAGGCATGCACTGCACGTCTCTGGCAACGGGACAAAGGGCAGCCTAGGTTATAACTAAAAGGAGGAAATAACACCTATTAAGACCATCACAAGGAAATAAAGAAACCAAACCAACACCCAGAAAGTGCTCAGCTCCCATCTCAAGTGCTACTGAGTCAGCCTTCTTGAACGGTGTTTTCCTTCACTTACCACAAAGCCATGGTCATTCATATTCAAAATAAGGTTTTGCCCCATCACAGCCAGTCCAATCAAAGCAATGTCGGCTCTGGAATGTGGAAGAACAAAAATGCCAGTTTCATTAGCAGTGAACTTGCACTAGCATCATACAGTTCTGACCTAGCTAGACTAGCCCATCACTTCTGACCAAAAGCTGCTGCACAGACTCTGGATTGGTTCTGTAGGACAACACAGCAAGAGATCTTTGTGGCTTCCAGTCAATCCAGCTGACAGAGTGGAGAGCAACATACAGCATGTTTCAAGTCACACAGATTTCCTCTCAACTACACAGCTAGATGGTAAGAAAAGTAAGCTCGGCATAACGCTGCATCAGGAGGCGAGGGAGGAAAGTGAGTGGCTCTGATCTCTCACTGACGAATCCAGCTCCATCACAGCTCCATATTTACAGATGCTGCACCACATGTGAACACCACACCGGTCTTTTGCTTCTGCAACACAAACCGCCTCGGATTTGGGGTGAGCAAAGGAAAAGAGGGCTGCAGGATGCTCTGCTAGGGGCTGTCTAATTCGGCTTGTGAGGGGCATGCAGGCAAAGACCCAAACTGTCTACTTCTGTTCCTCGAGTCAGGAACAAGTTTCCTGCTTCACAGCCATGACTCTGAAGCTAACTACTTCCGTATT
Source organism: Tricholaema leucomelas (assembly GCA_013400475.1). Lineage (NCBI taxonomy): Eukaryota > Metazoa > Chordata > Aves > Piciformes > Lybiidae > Tricholaema lacrymosa > Tricholaema leucomelas. Next base: position 1,134,271 of record WAAF01004979.1, on the reverse strand, counting down.
TTGTCAATAAATTTCTGAGCCAAGTGGCTAATTCTCCTCATTAGTCCCTCAACCACCGCACAACCTCTAACGGTGATAAACCAACTCGAGGGCCTCATACCCTCTCCTTCCTTCCCTCTCCCGTCATAACGCGGAACCGGACATACAGGAAAGCGGGGACCGCACAGCATCACCCTCTTCCCCAGCACCGGCCTTGGCAGATGGCAGCAGGCTCTCACCTCCTGATCGCCCACCGGGACACGCTCCTGGCTCTCCCCAATGCGCCTCCCCACTCCCCGCTAACGCTCCGCAAGGGCCTTCCCGTGAGCAGGGGGCATCCCCCAGCTCTGGCATCACCACGGGTCGGTTTCGCCGCTGCCCCCTATCCCCAGAGGCAGTTATGCCGAGCTCCCGTCCGCTGGGGGACACTCTCACTCACTGAGCCATGTCGGCGGCGCTGAAGGAGCTGCGGGGCGCTGAGGACAGCTGCAGGCGGCGACAGCGACTCTCGGGACTCGGCCTGCGGCGCGCGCCCGGCCGGCCCTCAGCCACGTGGGCGGGGCGGAAAGAAGGCGGGGGCGCCCATTGGCTCTTCCGGCTAGCCCTGCCCCCCGCCTGTGGGCCGATGGTCTTGGAGCCACGCCCCCGTAAAGGGACCGCGCCCGAGCGAATGGAAATGCCGGAGCGCCAGACCAGAGCAGTCCGATCTGCCTACCCGAGCAGGATCACCGTAGGTAGCACAGGAACGCATCCAGGCAGGTTTTTAATGCCTCCAAAGGAGACGCCACAGTCTCTCAGGGCAGCCTGCTTCAGGGCTCAGTCACCCTCACGGTGAAAGTTTCCTTGTTCACGAGGAACGTCCTATACGCTAGCTTGCACCTGTTCCATTTTGCCCCATCACTGGACATCCCTAAGCGGAGCCTGTCTCCGTCCTCCTGACACTGCCCTTTACATCTCTATAAATATGAATGAGGTCATTCCTCAATCTCCTCTCCAAGCTAGAGCCCCAGATCCCTCAGCCTTACCTCAGAAAAGAGATGTTCCACTCCCTTCAGCATCTTTGTAGCTCTGCACAGGGCTCATTCAAGCAGTTCCCTGAGGTCCTTCCTGAACTGAGGGGCCCAGAACTGGACACATTATTCCAAAAGTGGTCTTACCAAGGCAGAGTAAAGGTGGAGGAGAACCACAGCTGCTCTAATACACCCCAGGTTGCCATTGCCCTTCTTGGCCCGAAGGGCGTATTGTTGGCTCCTGGTCATCCTCCTATCCACCAGGAGCCCCGAGTCCCTTTCTCTGCGCTGCGCTCCATCAGGTCAAACTGCCGCAGCACGCCCAAGTGGTTCACTGCGCCCTCTGCTGTTCGACCTTGCTCCGTGCACAAGCATCGCAGATCCCTGCGCTCCCGAGGCATTTAGAAGAGCCCACTGAGGCTTGCAGCTCTGCTCGGGCCGGCTGGTTGAGGCGGTTGTTCCGCTCACCACGGACGTTTCGGTTTCAGGAAAATAAAAACGATCCCGTCCACCAAGCACTGCTGCGGGGACGCTTTGGCCCCCGATGGGAACACAAAAACGCTTGTATTAAGTAACTAATCAAAGCAGTAAGAAACTTTTTTACCTGCTGTGGCCTACAATGTTACAAGCCAGAAGTGTGTATTGTTAGAAGCAATTACTTACCATAGCAAAACAGACTGACCAGAACATTGACTACAAGCTTTGCCCCCACCTCCACCCTCTACCAATTTGAGTAGCTTTATCTGAGGTCACCCTGAGTATTTCTGTTCACCTACTCAGAGGCACTAAATGCTTTGGAATATTAATTTCACAGGCAGTTTTTTTCGTGTACCTCCTCTGTCCTGATAAGAGAACAGGTTGTGCCACGTGCAGCAACACCAGTATGGACAGGAGCTCTACCTAAACACTTTGGACAGGTTCAATACGGTGTTTCCATATTTAATTTCTTTTTCCTCCATCCTTAAGGTAATAATGTGCTTATCAGCATATTCTTTAGTCATAGCAGCTGTTGGGAATATCAGAACTAGTCCAACAGTACAGTAAAAGGGCTTTAATGATACTAGAAAAAGAGAAAGAATGTAAGAAATCTAAAGGTGAGCCAGTTAATACAAAAGTGTCATGATACCTCACTAGTGACAAGGAGAAAAATCCAGGCAGGACAAATACAAGTCTTCTCCTTCACAGCACTGCACTGCAACTATTTCCACCTTTGCTGCGGTTTACAAGTTAATGCTTGCAACACACTCAAGAAGCAGCAATTCCAGATAGAGAACACTGAAGTTAAAAGACTTAACTGTCAAACTTAGCATGAGAATTCAGGTTCCTAGACCCCAGGCTGGAGCCTAAAGCCAGACATAAGCTGGCAAATCCCTCTGCTCTATTCGTTAACTGTGCCTCGAAGTGTCTTCCAGAAGACTTCCATCCTTCACTCTGGAAATGGCGGGAGGACAAAGTAAGCAAACTGCCTGGGGTTTCAGAAGCCTTATCCACTATTGTCAGATGGAAGCTTCTGGCTCCCACCCAGGTATTCAGAGCTGAACCCTTACACACTGTGTTTAGCAATACCATTGTTCCAGCACTCTGCAGAAACTCAAAATCTCTTTGGTTACACATGACTGGAATCATCATAAGAGTTTAAGCCTCAGGACAATGTCCAGATTTTAGCTGTCTCTAGCCAGACCACAGCATGACCAGCAAACTGTGGCTCCCAGGATGGATCTTGTTTGTATTGATTCTAGTGCGAACCCCCTCAAATTGTCAGTGGCATTTATTTCTTGCGTTTTGAACTAGGCCAGTCCTCCCAGGGTAGTGTTTTCTTGCCTTTTGAGGTGCTCCTTAGGGAATGTAAAGTCTGCACTTGCTGTAGACGTTTGGAAAGCTCCTGATCACAGGCTTGCTGCAGAGCTTCAGCTTTCTGCTTGTCACACCTGAGAGCTGAGGCCAGGGCTTGCGTGTCTTCTTTCAAGACCAACTGTAGCAAGACAGATTTATTCTGAGAGTCTTTTCTACTGCTCCTCCCTCATTCACCCCTCTGCCCAGAGTAAGAGCAGCAGTAATGAGACACCCACTCAGTACTGGCAGTTTGGGTCTGGAGATGTTCCCAGCTTTCACCATCTGTCTTGTGGGCTACTGATTTTCAATATTCTACCAACACTTAAGAACTGGAAGCTATATTCATGTGTTCAAAGGAACACAACACAGTTTCTACAGCAAGGAAAAGCAGCAGTAGCAAGTTCATGGTTAGAAAGAACACGCTTTCTAATGGTTATAGTTCAAGCAGACTTTCCTTTACAAACCTTGTGTTTATTTACACTGTTTTCCAAAATAAGAGGTTTTTGTTTTGATTTAAGATGTGTAACAGAAACATAATTAGATACATCTCCATAGAAAAAAAAGCCCCTAATTTGCTGGCAAGACAGATGAAGTACTGGTTGACTATGATTTGGCAGAGACCAAAACCAAAATTTTTTTGTGGTTTTTCAGAGACTCCTGTACTTGGAATTGTGTCAACTGGCTACTACAGGAGCTCTGAGCAGGATGTAGTGTTAATGAGGAGGAGAAAATGATTCTCTCTCACCACTTCAAGACTGAGATACTGACACCAGAGCCTCCAGAAGTAGGGACAGCTTCCCTCGTAACCTCTCTCTCCAGAAGGAAAGGTTTGCCAGGATAAGGTTACATCGTTCTCACTCACCTCTAGATCTTGACTGTCCAAGCAGAGCTCTGGAGCAGGTTTCTCTTTCAGAGCAGCAAGGATCTGGTCACTGAGTGCTATTCTGGCAGAAGTGCCTGCATGGCTGGCACTTGTGTCAACCTCATCCATCTCCTTCCTTGGTACAGTCTCAGATTCTGAAAATCAGCAGAGTTGTTATGGCCCATGACAAATACAGGACAGGAAAAGTGGCCTGGACTACTCTGATGGTTTGGAGATTAAAAAAAAAGATCCATTCTGTCTAGGTGCATCCTCTAACTGAAGGAATCATGTTAAGGATTACAGTATGGTTTAAGCTCTTCTCCCACTATTCTACTCTCAGGCATTCTAAGAAATGTGAGGCAGAAGTGGAGAGGCTCCTAGTGTCACCCTGAGAATTCTTATACTACTCCAGCTACTACATTAAGAGCTGCTACACAAGGCACTCACTCCAGTCCTTCACTTTGTCTTATTTATTCCACCTAACTACTTCAGGCATCTCTGAAAAGCTTTCTCTGGCATCCTAGTGCTTCCTACCTGCTACCTTGCTTAAGATACTGTCTTCATTTTTCAAGGCCTTTAGGTAGAGTTCCAGGAGCTGCCTTGACTGGCGTTCCTCTTCCCGTCTGTCCAGCACCTGCTGAAGGGTGTCCTGCAATACTTGGATTTTGGGTTGACTTTGGGCAAGTTCTTCTGCCAGGTCTGAATATGGTACATCAATAAGCACCTTAAAGCAATGAGAGCGCTCCTGTTAGATGGACAGCATGAGTAACTTGCTCCATTGCAGGAATGACAGTAGAAACAGGAAACTTCCCGAGTGACAGAGCCTCCACCTTCATGAAACCCAGCATATTTCACAAGATCTCTTGTCACAGCAAGTCAGCCTCATCATGAGAGATTGTAGTGCCACTCCAACAGCTGGTATTCCTTACCAGAAGCCAAAGGGCACCCAGGGAAATGTGGAAGCACCTTCACTTGGGAAGTTGCATGTTGCAGAACAAGAAGAGGCAATTATCACCATGCCTCGCCACGTACAAAGTGGTAAGCAGGTAAATAATCAGCCATGGAAATTGACGGCAGGCCTTCAGACCCCTCTGGAGCAGATAAATCTGGCCTGCTGCTCAGCTTTGTCTTTGGACACACTATACAGCTGCCTGATTCAAGGAAGAAGCCTACCTCAGACACCATTTGGCCACATCTTGACTTTTTGCCCTCCCATTGCCAGAACTGGAAAGACACACTGTGAAGGGCAGTCAGTGATGAAGAGCATCCTCCTGAGACACTTGTGTTTCCCCTCAAGAAGAATTTGACTCCAGCACCACAGCCAAACAGCAGCTGAGCTAAGCTTGGAATCTTGTTTAGTTATTCTGTTCTCTGCCATCTCCTAAGATAAGTAGATGATGGGCAGAGACAAGGAGAGGAATTGGAGATTTTCCCATTGTACCTGGAGGTCTTCTTCAGACATCAAGATGATATTAGACAGGTCATCCTTCAGTTGCCTGGCCAGTTGCTTCCACTTCTCTGCACCACAGTCCACTTCATCTGAAGCCTCCGAGTGCCGGGCTGTTCCACTGTCTGACACAAGAGTCATCAGTTTCACGAGTCATGCCTGGTGCACCTGAGACAGCCTCATTTCACCATGTGTGCTCCGAACACCCCACCCCTCATCCACAGAGTACCTAAGCTTTTGCTTGACCATTTCTCATTCTTGGCCAGGGCCACAAACTTGGTATTAGGAGGCAAACACAAGAAGTAATCTTCATCGTCCACAATGGTGCCATCTTCTGCCAGTACTAAGGTGATGGGCTCCCCGGTCTTGTCAATCGCTAGCATGCCACAAGCTGCAGAAGAGGAAAAGCACCTGATGAAATAATAAATGAAGTAATAGAAGGGACATACACTCTGCCCTTTTGTTACACCCATCGCAAGAAACAAACAGCCCTTAGTAATTCGGGACCTGTCTCCACACGGCTCTGCACACCAGCTCGTTTTTAGCACATACTCAGCGTTTCCCCTCCGTAAATGAACACTTTTGATGCAAACTCCGACATAAACCCTCACATATCGCTTTTCGGTGAAACCGCTGCCAGACGCTTACTTCCACCTCCCTTCCCGTTACTAACCGTCACCCAGAGACCTCTCTGGGTCTAGTTCGGCGGCACAGACCCGCCACTTCCTAATAAGAGAGGACTGGATGGAACCGGCGGCACTCGGGAGCCCACCGGGGGCCGGCATTAGCCAAGCGGGAGCCGCTGGCTTCTCCGTTGCGCGACCGCAGCATGCGGGCGACCACCCCTCACCCTTGTCGCGCAGCTCCCGCAGGCAGGAGGCGGCGAGGCCATACTGCTCCTGCCCGTCCCGCCGCCGCACCAGGCACGGCTTCAGCTGCGCCGCCGCCATCGCCAGCAGCCGCTCCGCCGCGACGCGCCGAGGCGGCCGCAGAGCCCGCCGGGACGGGCCGCGACGCTCGCCGGGAAGGGCCGCAGGGCGCGCTGGGATACGGAGTCCTGCGAGTGCTGCCCTGATTCTGCCGGGCGTGAATCCCGTCCCCGCGGCTTAAGGCTAGGAGTGAGAATCGCCGCCCGTACGGTGCACTTCGGTAACAGTTTCAGCTTGCCTCCCGCGGGGCCGGTACGTGCGCAGCCCTGTCACCGTTTCGTGCTTGGTTACCTCGCAGAGAATGCTTTTCCTCAAAGCTATGTCGAACGGCAGAACTTGGATGTTCAAAAAGCACTCCGTATCAAAGCCTATCAAAAACTTCTGGTTTAGCCTTGGCAGCAATTTAATTACTTGTAAAAATAACGAGTGTGTCCAGATGCACTCAAATGATACCTTCCTCTACTGACAAGTGTGCCGGTTGTGAGATCATCACGTAAACTCCAAGAGCAGGCAGGTCATAAACCTGCCCTGGCACGCATTGGAGCAGCTCCAGCAGAGTGGAAAGCCCTGGGGCTGCCAGTGCGAAGGGCGCTCCTCGTGGGATCGCCTGCAAACTTGGCCCTATTATTTGCGCCTTATAGCAGCTTTCTGAGAGCCTCAACAGTAAACCAGCAGTGATGGATACCCACAGTGACACCCATAGCGGTGGTGCACGATGGTCCGGCCGCACCCTGCAGACCAGCGTGGATCTTGTCAATGGCCCAACTGGCTTTTCTATGTGGGGAAAACTCCTCTGCCAAGCAAGCCAGGCCTGGCTGCTCCTCCAGCCCACTGAACCTCGCAGTGTCCGCAGCCCAGCCCCAGGCCGGCCAACCCGCTGGCTCCCGGCCCAGCCCGACGGGAGACCTTAGAAGCCGGAAGCTCACAGCAGGAGCGTGTCGCCCCGCGGGCCACATCGGTGCTCTGGCGTTCGACTTGTTCTGACTGCAGCGAGAGCCAGTAGTGTGCCGCGTGGGGCGCGGGAACGGCGATGAGGGCGTTCCATCGGTTGGGCGGGGATGGATTAGCCGGGCCTGGGAAGATGGCCTCCTCGGAGCAAGCGGAGCAGCCCAGCCAGGTAGACGGGGCCGGCACTCTGCCTGCTCGGCTCGGGCAGGGGACGGGCGGGATGGGGCGAGGGCTCCGCCGCCACCACCACCTCTGCGGGGAAGTGGGCGAGGGGAGAGCTCCGCAACTCCACATCCCCCTCCCACCCCGTGTGTGCCCCGTGTGTGTGTGCCCCCCGCCGCAGCCGCTGCCTCCCGCCGCGGCCGACTGTGGGGGGCGCGCGCCGGTCCGCTCCCCTCCTCTGCGCCCCCAGCCCCGCGCGCGCGGCCTCGCCGCCACCCGCGTGCCGCCGCCCGCGCGCTGCCTGCGCACCTGTCGTAACGGTCACTCGCGAGGGGTCGGCTCGCGGCGGGGCCTGTCGCTGCCGGAGCCCCGGCGGCAGCGCCGGCAGCTAGAGGGGCGGCGGTGGCCGGCGACAGAGGCTTCCAGATGTGCGCCTTGCGCTCCCCCCGGTTCCTGCCTGCCCCTGGGCAGTCTGACGCAGGAGTAGCGGCGAGGGGCTGCTGCCCGGATGGAGCCGCGGTGCCTCGTCACGGCCGCGGTGACCCTGCCTGCGGGGAGGGCCAGAACTCTCTGCTCAGCGGCTCGGTGCGTCTAAGGAATGCTTTCACCCCCTCTGCCCGGTGGCACCAGTAGAGCTTCGGGTCCGCAGGGAGTGTGTTTTGTAGCGTGGCGTCCTGCCCTGTGCCACGGGGCAGCTGCATCAGACATCCAGAAGCAGTGTTGAGGGGAGGAGGTATTCAGGCCAGGCCCCTGCACTAGGCGTGTTTTCATCTCAGGATCTGCATGTGAGACTCTATAAAACGCTTGAATGGGGAAAAAATCCAACTAAAACCTCGGCCAGAGAGAAAGGGAGCAGTCTGTGTGTCAGCTGGGTTTTGAAAGGCGGAGTACAAGTTAAACAAAATGTTGTTTCAGCAACTGCAAGGGAGGAAGATCCTTGAGCCGACAGCATCAGAGGACAAAACAGTGATATATGTAGTGCATAATCAAAAGCTGAATGGGGAGAGTAAAAGAGAAATGTAAGTTTGCTGGCTTGAGTGCATGCTTAAGAAGCATTCTAAAAGCGTAAGATATTTCTAACTGGGACCTGAAATGAGTGGAGGAGCCAGAGGGAAACGTGGAATTACCGTGGTTGTATACAGTGTAGGCTTCCCGTCAGTTGCACTGGCTTGCCCATGAGCCAAGGTAAGGCATATTTCATTGCAAGCTCTACCTGCCTCAAATTGAGTGACCCCCTGGCAGCTCTGTTATCTCACCAGAAGCTCAGACTCCTGAGTAAGGAATTGCAATGGAAGTTTGTAAAAGCCTTCAGGTGGCTGCCGAGGGCCCTCCTGCAGTCGGCAGATGAAAGGTCTGTTTCAGCAACAGGGAAGAAAAGAGAGCAAAGTCTGCCACCGACACACTTTTATGTGCAATCATTCAAATCCACCCAGATTTGACTAAGTCACTGTGAATCTCTCTGTTTATCGTTTTGCTTTGGACTGAGGAGACTGAGTTTGCAGGGAACTTAACTAAACTGAAATAGCTTACAGAAAATCCATACTCTTGACTAACCAGCACTAATCTCCTAGGTTGTGAAAGGCCAAGTTACCAAACAGAAGGCTTACTGCGTGGTTTGGCATCAGCCACAAGCTTTCATCAGTTGTAGTTTGAGGCACAGACATTGCATCCCTTTCCTCATGCTTCAAGCAAATGCTTTGAGAATGAGGAAACCTGAAGCAACCTGCAACTGATCCATAAACACTTGGGTAGTCTACAAGCCAGGAGACCAGAGGTTTCTGAAAAGAAATCTGGTTAAATAGAAAATGTGGTTGCCTGAGAAGCGTTGAAGTTCTTTTGAGTTTGGTAGAGGATTCTCCCATTGCACCTTTTTGCAGCATTTATTTAGTGTTGCTTTATCTCAAAAGAAGGATTCCATATGGAAATGGAAAGTTCCTGGGTTTCAATGTAGCCAGAGCAGCCCCTGGAGTTTAAAATCAAGGACATGAAGAAAGTTACTCTGGTACTGTCTCCATAGTGGAAAATGGAAACGATAACACAACCTGTTACTTGGAGAGCTATTCAGTTATTATATGTAAAGAACATAGTGGAGTTACTGCTTGCAAGTCAGGAATAGTTTGAGATAATACAGAATACCCCGGCTGCAAAATTAACTTTACCACAGAGAGATTATTCTGCATCAATTTCCATGAGGATGAAGGTGCTTTGAGGCCAATTTGGGTAAAAATGGTCCGTTAATTTGCTCCTCTGCTGGATTTTCAGGCAATAGCTTTTGGCAGGAGCCCCTTTTGGCTCCTGACCTGTTGTGGACTCTGAGGTCATTCAAAGCTGCCTGGACCACGTCCTGTGCAACCTGTTCTGGTGGGAAGGTTAGATTAGATATCTCCAGAGGTCCCTTTCAACCCCTATAATTTTGTGACCTCACTGGTAGCAGAGCAGCTCGGGTGGTTTTCCTTGCCTTGGGTATGTGAGGTCATGCTCAAGGTGATCTAGAGGTTACCCACACTAGTATTTACCCACTCCACACTCAAAAGAAGCAGCCCTGCCCTGCTTTCGTATTCCCTTTCCTCCTTCCCCACGTGGTATGTCTGTGTGGAGACAGAAGGGTCTGTCTGCCTGGTAAGGCAGTCAGTGCCTGATGATGACAGATGTCCCCAGCATCACTATCTAAGATGTGTCTGGCTGCACATTCCCCTCCAGAACTCTAGCTAGGAAGTGTTTAGTGCTCTCAAATTCTCTTGCCTTGGATACTGCTTGAGAGAACCTTGCAGCTTAGGACACAAAAAGGAGGTGTAGTAGAAGAAAGTAAATTAATTGGCACAGTAAATTAGTTCTTATGGGGACAATTTTGGAATAGAATTAACCAGAATTTGTTAGTCTAGCAGAATGTAAATGCCATTCCCCTTAATGGAGCTACTGCAGTTTTGGCACTGTTTTATACTCTGTTCTCACTGTGCTGCTCTTCATCTGCCTCTTCTAAGTGGTTCTGATCCTCTGCGGAGTTGGTGAGACTCTTTTCTTTGACTTCAGTGTGCTGTGCTTCAGGACCCAGTATTTTAGTGTACTAGCCTTGGCAGGATACTTGTGTTAGTCCTGGGGCTTTACTGAAGAAATTACGCAGAGCATGTGCACCAAATAAGTTTCTCCACAGCCTAAACAGGTGCAGTTAACTTACCTATCTACACACCATACAAACCATATTCTTGTGTTGTTTTTCATATGCTTGCATGTTTTTGGAGAAGAGAATTGATCTTGAGACTGTTCATTGCTTTTCTTTCATCCAGCTGTAACAAATTATAAAGCAGATAACACTGTACACATGGAAATAGGAAGCCAATGATAAAGTTTAAAAGTGCCCTTTCACGTAGCATCGCCTCCACTACAGAGAGACCTGGCGGTGGACTTCTTGTGTGGCGTTGGAGCTACTACTTACAGTGGCTATTTCAAGTGACAACTTAGTAGCTGAAATTTTTGCAGCTATAGACTAGAGTAGCAAAAATGATGATGACTGCCCGTGAAGAGCCTCTCTAGAGGATGACTGCCTAGCTGGGAGATCCGGCTGAGCTCTGGTGGTTATGCTCTCTGTGCAAGTAGCTGAGCTGCGGTTTAGTTGAATTTTTGCCGCCCTCTTGTGGCAAGTGCTTGAGTTGATCGAGATTTTTTGCCTGTTTTATAGCTGAGAAAAAGTCTTCTCTCTTCATCAGGTACTTGGGAGATATGATAAATTGTGTAGAAGTGCTGAATAGAGGTAGAGGACAAAAAGTCACTTTAAGGACCATTATGCTGTCACTTGAAAGCTTGATGGTTTTGTATGTTCAATGAATAGGATCCCTTTCTTCTGAGTCATCGTTACTAATAAACCTGAACTTTTATTTACCATTGAGGTAACAAGTATGTGCCACGTCTCCTAGGATTGAAAAAAACAACTAATCAAGATAAGTATATTTTATGGCAAACCCAATGTGTGTCTCCCTTGGGAGAGCTAAAATATGCTAATTACAATTGAGATGAAACTGCCTTGTTTTGTTTTTTTTTTCTGTGAAGAAAAGTCCAGAGATTAAAACATGAGATTATGATAAACTATTATGTCTGTTCTAGATGGGTTGGTGAATACAAGCAGAACTGCAGAGGAGCCTGGAGGGTGTAAGATCCTGAATTTTAAGTCCAGTCCAATTTTTTGCTTTCTGTCTTGCATCAGTTAAATAATTTCAGTCTCTTCTTGTGTACCAGCCTTGCCTTGTATGCAAGATAAGGTTGTTCAGCATGTGCCCTGAAATTACATCACCTAATTATGGGTGGAAAATGAGGTTGGTACTGGCATTGCTGACATTTTGTGAGATTGGTTAAGTCATACTGGTTTGGAAATCCTTAGAAGCATAGTGTGGAAAAGAATGGGTGTATTACTGAATCAGTGTGTCACTGAAAATGGGAGAAGCTCAGTGTCAGGTTTAGTGCTTCTGGAGTGGAGAAAGGGAGCCGTGGAGTCAAGGCAAGGTACTTTTGCATCCTCTTCAGTAGCAGTACTTGTGGCTTCTGCAGCTTTTCTTTAAGCATTGCAGTTCTTTGGGGGTGTCAAGTACTCACCACGAAACTTTGAGACGGGCAAGTTGCTATCCTCACTTCATAGATGATGAAAACACCCTGTTGTACCATGCAGCATGACAAGTGTTGCAACTGAGAGTTTTGCAGAGGGAGTCTCAGTTTCATGCTGGGTTTGTTCACAGTGCCATGTATTTCAGAATTTGATTTAAGATGGACATTTCTTTTATGACATCTCTCAAGCTGTTGACTACTGGCTCCTTAAACTAAGCTCTGCAGATTCGTGACTTAATTATTTCCATTGTTTGAAATGGAGACTGCTGGAACTATTTTTTTTTCCTATGATTCTGACCTTTTTTGTCTTCAGGCCATCACGGACCTAATGCTAGAAACGAATACTTGTCTGCCTGAATGCTGCTTATAGAAGTGGCCTTACCCGACAAGTATTTCTGCTTGTGTCCACGAGGTGGCAGTGTGAGCTCACTCTTCTTTCCTTTACAGGCTGGCTCCTGCCCTGCCGCTGAAAATGCTGCATCTCGAGAGCCACTGGTAAGTTCTTTAAGAAGCAACGTACAATATCTTGCTGATAGTATCATCTATACGAGTTGTTCTCTTTGCTGTATCATTTTGCATCGTTTTCTTGTTTTGCTTTCCCAAGGAGCTCATGCTTCATGAAAGAGGTGTTAGCTGCCTTATGTTGCCCTGCTGTTGACCTCTGAATTCTGACCTGTAACCTTAACTTCTGTCTTCCTGCTGTTAGACATGGATCAGCTGGGCCGCAGAGTTGTCCTTGAGTACGGACCACCTGATTCTATGATTCCTAAGTGCATGAAATGTATGCTCTTGATCACTGCTTATTTAGTAAAGAGAAGAAAGATCTGTGCACTGTAATTTAAACAGATTCTCAGTGTTATTGTCTAATAAAAACCCCTCTGCTGCTGCTCAGAGACCTCATTCAAGCTGTCTTTATATTCAGCTGCATTCAGGGTGAGCTTAGACGTGTCTGGCAGCTGGCAGTGCGTGTGATCCAATGTTTTCACTCTAGAACCGTTTTGGAAAGAGCTCTGGGATTTTTGGTGTATGAGGATAACTGAGGGAACCCTGTTTTGTTTTCTTTTTTATGGAACAGAAAAGACTGGGAAGTGAGCCACCACTCTCTGCAGTTGCAGTATTTATTTTTTTGTTTACAATCTCCTTTTCCTTCCTTCCTCTTCAGCCTTCTCTAATTCAGTCAAAGCCTTGCCAAAATTCTTAGCTCCTGGTGTTGTCTTAAACATATAAATCTCTAACCAAGTTTCTTCTCTGGTATTTTGGTGATGGTAGTGAACACAAGTTGTTTGCAGTGAGAAGCCTGAAGTACTTTCCTTAATAGTGTAGCGCTGGTCACATCAAAGTATTTGCATCTTGTAACTCTTACCTACAATACTCAGGAGATGATTTTTAAAGGAGAGAGGTGCAGGTAAAGACTTTGAACTAAGAAGGGTCAATAAAATACACTTAATGAAAGAGTTGTCCCTGAGTTCTGTTAAATCTGCAGTGAAAATCGCTCTAGTCTGGTAACACCATGCCATCCCTTAACCACACAGACATCTGCACATGAGATGACCTGAAGTTGCTATTGACATCATGTGCCTTGTGATGGGCTTGGTGGTTGGGGTTTTGAGGGGTTGCTCTCCCCGTACTCCTGCCTTAGGAAGGTTGTAGCAGGCAGCATGTTGCCACAGCCTCTGCTGACTGACAGTTGGTTCTCTTTCTCAAGGCAGATTCTAACATTACCTTTGATTTAGTTAATTTCTCACTGTATGTGTGACTGAGGAATTGCTCAGAAGCAGCACACAGCAGTTGTGTATCTTTCTGTATGGGTGTATATTCCTACTACATTCAAATATTTATACATTTGAAGAACTCCAAACTTCCAAAGTGGTGAGTCTTGCATGTGAGCTAATTAGAGCCTTTGGAAAGGTGGAGCTTTTCTCTGTTTTTTCATTTATTGTTTTAATATGAAACTCTTGCAGTCTTTGTCACGTTTGCTTAGGAATCATTATTACTTCCAGATGACTATCTGTAGAAGAAGCCTTATTAAATGAGCAGTTCAGTTCTGTCAGCCAGATGACCTGACTTCCACCACACCACTGTGGCTTCTCTGTAGCCAGGATCATGTAGGCTGCCTTCTAACGCACGCAGCAGATCCCAGCCCGTGAAGCAGACTTGTAGGCACATGGTGCCACGGCTTGAAAATGTGTATGGAAACACCGGAACAAACCATGGCAGGAATCCAGCAAACGGCCCTGTAAGGGAGAGCCATGTGCTCAGGCTTCAGATCTGGTGTGAGGCAGTTGAAGACTTAGGGCATCCAGATGAGAGAGAAAAGAGTCTCATGACCAAATTCTGCTCTGTATCCCCTCACCTTTTTTCACTTAGTTGATGACTTCATAGGACTGAGACCTGTTTGGGACATGTCAGCGGTTTTATGCACAAGTATGAGAGAGCAATAGAATTAGGACATTTTGCCTCGCATCAGCAGATGTTATAGACTCAAACTGGCTTTGTAGTCTGTTTATAATTCTGATGGGCACTGTATCCTGTGAGGTGCTAAATACCTTCTGCTCTGTGCCAGTAGCGCTGCCTGCTGTGTACTCTGTACCTCCCAGCCTGCTGCATTCTTCAGGACCAGAAAAAGCAATGATTTCTACTTGTTCACTGGAGAGCTTCAGCATTCTTGGGGGTCACGTGGCAGATGCAGTCTGACACATCAGACTGTGTGCTGCGTTTTGGGGTTTTAGAACATACTTTGCTGGGGTTCATGACCTTACTGAAGCCTTCAGAGCGGAGCCCTACAAATTCATGTTACACTTCTAATTGCTCTTTCTTCAACCCACTTCTGATGTTTTGAACTACCACACTGAAAGTAAGGGACTCTACCTCCTTGCCATTAGTCCCTTGAGTTATCCAATGTCCTTACAATAAACTGTCCCAACTGATAAATACTCCCTAATAAGAGGTCATTGTGTTACAGTTCTGACAGTGGAGAATGAGTTGGGGGGGTGGGGAGGGCTGTAATTTGCGCAGCAGAGAGCGGACACTCATTTCCCTAGCTGTCGGTCTTGGCCCATTAAAATTTGCCGTGTAGCTCCATAGTGGGAAGTGTAACCTTGTGTTAGCAGAGTGTCAGCATCTCGCTCTGCTGCTGTTTACAGCCACGTTTGTCATCGTCAGTGCGAGATCAGCTTCTCCTTGAGTCCAGCTTATCAGTGAACACTGCTGCATCCCCTTCTGCTTGTATGTGCAGCCACCTCTGATAATCCTCCGAACACTTGTGGAATTGGAATAGGTTTGTCTTTGTGCAGCTGCTCAAAGCAGTCCTGGGATATGTGAAAGCTGTAACTGCACAGGACGGACCCTTTCTGTGAGCTTAAAGCATTAGAAAATTCCCTTTTCTTGAATCTTTGATTCTTTGCTCTAATTTCTTCAGTGTAATTATGAAAAGAAGTGAAAAGCTTTTCTTTTTGGCTTGTTTTGTCTCTCTCTAACAGTGTTTTTTGTAGCTTTTTAACCATTTTGTGGCGCTTTTGAGATACTTGAATTTGAATATGTTTGCTGTTGGCCTTTTCTTTCTGCCAAGTCTGCTGCAGTCTCAATGGCAGCTATGAAGGTTACACGTGTGAGAGCTGCTGCATGAGCCTGAGTTGTAGGAAGAACCTAAGGAAGTAGAGTTTATACACGAGGCTTTTCCACATGCTGCTTGTGCATTGTTTGGGGTTTGTTTGTTTGTTTTTCCTGCCACAAAACACTCTCTTGCTGGTACTTGGTGGAAGAAGTACTAGTTGTAAATGTAAAACACTCTCTTGGCTTCTCACTAAATGATATCTCTGGATCATGGAGTGAGACAAAATATTTTCTACTGCAGGATTATTTAACTTCTCTTCTTCTTCGCATGTGCTCTTTCTTTCTATTTCTTGTGGCAGTGACAGCAGTGAACACTGAAATACTGATATTTTATTCACATTTTTACAGGCTGTTGAAAGGTACAAGGGAAAAAGAGCTACTGCTGCCTCTATAGAAATTAGATTTTTGGGATATTTGTCTAACCCCTTACAAAGACAACAGAACTATTAGGTCATCTCTGTTTTGTTGCCTCATTTTAAACCTCATCTTTTAAACTTCTCAAATAGACTGTGGTTAAGAAATTCATTTGGGGTTCCAAAGAAGTTCTCCTGGACTGAAAATTGTTGCTTTTTCTGCCCCATGAAACCCTACAGAACACATGGGAGAATGCTGAAGGTTCTTTGCCTGAAAATGTTGGTTAAATTAAGACAAGAACAGTCTTTTACTTAGTTTTCTGGAATGCATCTGAAGAGATCCCATGTACTGCCCTTTCATTTCCCTACAGTTCTAAGGTCCTAGTCTCGATTTGTAGAAAAATGTGACTTTTGTTTCCAGAAATGGTGTGAGGGACTGGAGTGTAAGGGAGGGACAACCTCATCATGCTTTTGCTTTCCATTTTCCCATTCTTTATTGTTTGGGACCAGATTTATACCTGTTCACTGTACAAATTCTCTGTCTGCCGCAGAGGGTTTGTTCAGAGCATTGGCCTACACTGAATGATTCTTCAAAAGTAAATCTATCCAGAGGGGATTTCCAGACAGCCAGAGTCAGTAGGCAACTAACTTATATCCCCCAGCGAAACATTAGTCAGGATAATTTACTACTGTCAGCAGGAGGGAAAGAGAGACTATCAGCTTTGTGACCTCCAGTCCACAGGCAGTAACCCTAGTGGTGTGATAACGCTTCAGATCGTGTGGGGAGGTCCTGAATGTGTTGCTGTGGATTCTCAGTGCCCATCAGGCTGTGGAGGGCAATCACTGTGCAAATTTCTGTTTTCTTGGGCCAGGAGCAGGGAGCCAGGAGAGTGTGACCATCTCACACAATAGCCTTTGGTGTGCTGTAGAAGAGAATCTCTGTGATTTACTAAGCAGACCTCTCTTACGTTTGACCTTCTGAAAAGTTTGAGATAATTGGGGATTTGGCTGGTTTTATCTCTTCTGCATGTTTTCCTGCTTCTGTTGTTCATGCAAAATGTACTCACTTAATCTGCCAGTTCCTTTTACTGGGTTGATTCAGACAAATGTATTAGTATGTGCAAAGCACACATGCAAATCTGCTTACTGAGCATAGTGAAAGGAACACTGGCATGCTAAGTTAAATTGCCTGTCTGAGGTCAGTGGGAAAGTTTTCTTGGAATTCCTTTAAAACCCAGTTTTGAAAGAAGATGGACTGTGTAACAGTTGGAGATCTGATTTCTGGTGTAGTCTTGTATGTTAATGTCCAAAAGCTAGAAACTTGCAGTGGTTACAGACCAAAGCAGGTTGAGACCCTGTCAGACTGTTCAGAAGGTAATGATGGCTTTGCCTGTCCCTAGGAGCTTACAGGTTAAACAACACTTCAGAGCTGGTGGGTGAGGCAGCATAACAACTAGGAGAGGTGCAGTAATTTTCTGCTACTGACATTGTGGTGAGTTAGCATCTTATAATCTGGTCTGTAGAGCTCTGAAGCAGTTCCTGCTTGCTTTTCAGACAAGCCTACATTAGTGGTCAGAAGACTTTTACGATGGTTTTAAAATAATTGTAATGCTTTAAGTTGTTCCTCACCAAACCTGCAAGGAAACTAAAGCACTAGGAGCTGGGATAGAATCTCTTTTAACATTAGGTGTGATTTGACTTCCCAAGATCCCAGATTAACTGAAAGTAAAATGGAAGCTGAAGTGCTTTGTGACACTGGAAAGAAACCCTGGCACACACTCTGGAAATTCTTAACATGATGATATTTTCCCCTTGACAGAAATGAATTTAGTATTTTCGTTTATGTTCATGTGATGTTTTGAAGGTCTAAACATGCTGCCCCTACAAGCTGTATTTTACAGCTCATGGCCTGCTTTGCTGTCAGCTGGCTGCTGTGTGTGGGCTGGCAGCCCAGCTCTGCCTGCTCAGAGGAATCAGGAGCACTTTGCTGCGTGCAGCCCAGCTGCTGCAAAAGGGTACCTAGTAATTTGAAACAGGTGATGGCAAAGAGGTGCCTGCATAGTCTGCACTTCGGTAATGATGGGTTGTGGGATCAAGGGGAGATGATAGTATCATTGCAACTACATGTGTGTGGAAAATATGCTATGTGCAGAACAACTTGTAGAGGGCAGCAATGGCCCACAGTTCCTTCTGCTTATGGAGAGGAGGGACCAGCTTAAGAACTTCACAGGAGTGAAGCCTTTCTGGCTTCTTGAAATATCTTTATACTTTATATATCTTTGGAGTGCCTCTTGACTTCACATTACTAAATTCCTGATCTGGAAGATGTTGCTAGAGACTCTTAATTCTTCTCCTACCTCTGATACTACTGAGTCAGTTGAACTCTTTTTGCCCAAACCCAGACACTGTGTGTGTCACTGCTACTGTAATCAAAGAGCAGAGTGCCGGATAGTGATTATTAGCAGACTAACTGCCTATATACGACAACTTTCTTCACTTCTTGCCTTTCCTCCTACTTTTACCAAGGAGATCATGGCTTAAGAAAAAGATTGCAATGTCTGTGGTATTTTTGTTGTGCTTCAGAGCAAAGGATATGTTAAGTCTTCATTAGACTAAAACACAAGATGGGGCACAAAAGGTAGAATGGCTTATTCATGAACTTGAAAGAATTTTCCCCAACAGAAATACTTCCTTCAAATACTTCTGGTGCCAGGACCTTCTGAACCATGATTTGCCAAACTAGGAAGTTCCAAGTTGGGATAATTCTTGGGTTTGCAGTTCCTAAGGAACTTAGTGGACAAGAGACTTCCTCTGCTTTTCGTGTTTCTTATATTTCTCTGTCATTTACATTGCAAATCCTTCCAAACATCCTAAGAGTTTGGGGCAGGTTCTTTGGTTTGGTTTTTGTATGTGTTTTCAGAGCTCTTCTTGTTATAACTGTACAGACCATATTGCCTTCCCAGTTGTCATGCCATAACACACCACTGCTGCTTTGACAGTTGTCTCTCTGGAAGAGTGACAAGGCAAGTATGCCTAGGATTTTAGTAAAAGGATTTTTTCAGCTGGAGAGAAGCAAGAGAAGAAGCTTCACATCATCAGCCACACTCCCAGTATGCTCAACATTTAAATTATTTGTTATAACTATTGGTCAGAGCTTCAGGTTAACCTCCCAGTGTTTCGCCAAGTGTCTAAATGACCTGAATGAGGGTGATCCTTGGGATACAGTTCTACAGTACCTTGCTGGGATGGAGTTTCCCTGCTGTGTAGTGAGACTTTCTTGTGTTTTTCTTCCAGCTTGTTTCTCCTGTTTGTTTTGTGTGCCACCCTAAGCGATTCCTTTCCTCCTTAAGCATCAGCACCCTTCAGATGTTTGCAGACAGTTATCACATCATTTCTTCTTTCCCCCACCCCCATCCTGGTCTCTAAGCCAAGGTCTACATATTTAGCTCATTTAATCTTTCCTCATAAGTCAGGGCCGTAATTGACAGCTCTGACACGAAGAGTCACATTGGTTACACATGCTGCCAACAGGATATAAATACTTTCTGTGCAGTGATTGAGAATTACAGTCAAGACTGAGATGGGCTTGCTCCCCCCAACATTATATTTTTGACATTCCCTTTCTCAACAGCAGATTGCCACAATCCAGTAAAGACAGATTTAGTTCTCACTGTCATGGTCAGCTACCAAGCACTCTGTATGCCTCAAGCAGTGGTATCAGGTCACTAGGGCAATCTAGTACTAAAGCCCCATGGGATTCCAGTCTGACCCTCAGTTTTTACAGAGGTGGTGTTCTTTCTTCTTTTGCTAGGCATGCAGGTGCCTCAGGCTGCTGATGGTCACTCCTCCTGGGAAGGCAGGCTGAGCACCATGCAGCTTAGTGTGTAATCCGAAAGGAACAGGTCTTGCTATGCACATGCAAAATGAAAGAGGTGTCACAGCCAGGACCAGTGCCCCATGTGTGTTTGTGTTGCCATCAGGAGACACAACTGTAGTGCTGGCAGAGATCTGTTGTGCAGGTCCTCTTGGCACTGAGCTTCTCACTGTCTCTGCCAAGGGGAAGCTCAGGATGCTATCGATCCAATTGGCATAGCTGTGAGTGAATTTGGAGTTCTTGCTTCTACGTGTAGGATCTGGGAAGAGGCTTTTTAGCCTTACCCAGAAAGGTGTTGCATTGGAGGAAGAAGTGACTCTGTACTGCACGTCCCTGTGTTGGTACAAACAGATATGTTTCCAGCCAAATCTGTTTGGAGGTTGCTTTAGATTACTTGTCTCCTCATGTTTGTTGCATTCTCTTGAAGAAGATAGGTGCAGCTAACAGAAGTTGAAGAACTACTAAATGAATTATCTAGCTTCTAATGTAATGTTGTATTCTGTGAAGCCTCATATGATGCAGCTTCCCCAGTGGGGCTAGTTCACAAACATTACATGTATTATTGCAAAGCATGCAACATAAAGAGAGCATTTATGAAAGGGAATATCAGAGGAAACATTATAGCAGAGACCTTTATAGCCTTTCCATTATTATGGTTTAAATCTTGACATGGTCTTTATTTGCAGTGACACTGGGACCAGTAAAGAAGTGCTTTTTCTCTTCCCCTCCCCTCCCCTTTCTCCCATCTCCTTTTCATTCTTTTCTTCCACATCCTGTTCTGAAGCTGTGGTGCAGAGATACAAATCGTTAAACATGCAAGTAGTCAGAGAGCCAGGTTTCAGTTTGTGTGGAATCAGCCCCCTTTGACTCAGAAGTTGGAAACCAGATGACTCACTGTGATGCATGTTTGTTGTTTTTAATAACTGTCATTTTGCAAAATATGGTCAAAGCTTCAAACCGTGACTTCTGGAGTAGGGGTGGTATGTGTTTATTTTTAATTTGGGAGGCCACAAGCTGGAATGTGTTTGTAGCTGCAGTCTTCTCTTCAAAACTGAGATAAAACAAAGCATTGACAACCTGAAGGATTTGAGAGATATTTTTTTTCCTGCTACCTGAAAAAAAAAATCTTATTTTCTTGATCAATTATTTGGAAATGCTCCAGGTGCTAAACATCTGGTGGGATTGCAGGCCCTTGGTTTATGTTTATGTTTTTAAATATATACCCAAAGGGACAGGTTTCTTAAAAAGAAATCAGGCAGATGTTTTCCATTTGTGAAATGAATGCCATTCCTGCTTTATCATTCCAATTTCTAACAAAGTTGTCATCTTTCTCCTTTCTTTCATAAGAAGTTAACAAATGTAGTGTTTTAATGGCAGAATTCCTTCTCCATAAAATCATCTAGCAACGTGGAAAATTTGGAAATACCCACACATTTCACTGCAGAGATTTATTATGCTCCTACAACAGTTTGTAAACTGTAAGCTCCATCTTAAGTGCTTTATGAGGGTTTTTTTGTGTTTTACTTTCTAATTTGCCTGAAGAAGCATCGCTTTAATTTGTCCAAGTTCTCCAGGTTTGTTTTGCAAGTCAGTTAATTCACAGTGTGAACCCACAGCCACTCCATCACAGAAGGCTGGAGGTGTACCAGTCTGAAATCTGTACGTGAGGACAGGATTTGACCCCAGATACAAAAACTGGCTGTAGTGGCCCTGTGACAGAATTCAGTGTGGTTGTGAATTTTCCTCCAGTTTGGTTTTCAGATTTGGAGGCTTTGTAACCATTTCTATCATGATTTATATTACAGCCTTTCACAATGGCTATTGCAAAATGAAATGCTGTGGTATAGTCCAAGGAAGGTAGACTCATAACCTACCTCAGCCTGTTGCTTCTTGTTAGACAATAAAAAAGCAGCTCCTGATTTAAAGCAGAGGGTTCAAGTTCGGGTTCTGCTTTTACACTGAGCTGGGGCATCTCTCTAATGGTGAAAGGGCTAGAAAAAGCATCTTGCCTTTACTCTGAAGACTCTGGATGTATGTACTTGCTGCTCTGGACAGCTGTGGTCTACTGGAGGCATTGTACTGATCAGGAAAGAAAGGTTTTGGTCTTTGTGTTTGTTTTAAAAGGGAACGTAACTGCTTCAGAAGGGTGGTGAAGTGATGGTTTTGAAGGCTTACATCATCTTCTCACAAAACTTGAACTGCAAACTGTGATAGCAGCATTGCAGGATTCCCCTCCAGTATGATATGGAAGGGACCCCCCTCGTCCCCCAAGAGATGAAAGGAGAATTCAGTCTCTAGCCCATTTGATGCCTGACTTCCCTCTGAACCTGCCAAGAAGGATGCCAATTTTTCCATTTAGCTGACTATTGTATAGACCTTAAAAGGGAAGGTTTTAATGCAGTTGGCTGCGATATAGACTGTTAAAAGGAAGTTATTTATTTTAACTGGCTGCTGTATGGATTATTACAAGGACATTCCTTAGCTGCAGCTGCTATATTGACTGGTGAATGTGCTGGGCTGTATTGCTAGTAGCTGTCATATTGACTGTTACAGAAAAGATCTGTATTTAAGCCATAACACTGCACTGGGATCTCCCAGGCAGGATATTAATGCTAATTCATCTGCTCACCCCCTGCTGTGAGTGTTATTTGTTTAAATCTGTAGAATCCCACAGCGCATTTATATCCTCGCTAGAGTGAGCTCCGCTCCCTGTAATTATTTAACATTATATGCTGATATAAATTGTAACAGTTAAAGAATGGTAATGAGTAGCAAAAAAACACAAACTTAACCTTAGAAATGGCAGAGTCAGCTCTTAAAACAACAGCCAGCAACTTTCCCTGTTCTCTGTCTTTTCCCAAGTCCATATGCACAATATTGTGCATACATTACGTGTGTGCGTGTGTGTTCATGCTCGCGCTGGCAACTGTGCCAGGCAGGCCTGTAATTATGCAGAACGTACTGTGAAACTTATGCACACACTCCTAATTACATACAGTGCCTACGTACAGCAAGTTTTATCTCTCTGCAGTTCAGCTTCTTGATGAGTTGCTCTGATAGGTGATTTGAGCTAGGGCTGCCATCCCAGCAGGGCAAACGGAGCCCCTGGGTTCTCCTGGCAGGGAATGCGTGTCCGAAGGTTATGCTGAAAGCCATCGGGTGTCACTGTTGCGCTGTGTAGGCTCAGCTGGCGGTGGATTTGTCTGGCACTAAAAACTGGACCTTGGAAGTAGTATTTTTGGCTATAAACATCTAAAGCATTTACACATAATTTTCTATGTGAGTGCATGTCCATACAGCACCACTGATGTGTGGGTGGAGCGAGCGGAGGTAGCTCTCCTGTGCTACCTGCATTTTTGGGTAGTTGCTGTTGCCTGTTAGAGCAGTCTTGTCCCCAGCTGGCACGCAGGATGGCCAGCTACTGCTGAATAGCAACTGCGTTCTGCTTTAGAAGTGGCTGTGGTTCAGCAGTGGAGGTGACCTGATTCTTGTCTGTGACTTGTGTGTGAACATTAAGCTGTGGGCAAATTTTGAGGTTTATGATGTGCACAGCTGTGGTGTAGAAAGAACAAAATAATATTTAGTTTAGAGGTTTGAAGTGCTTCGGAGCTACTGGACTTAAAAGCTCCCATAGAGAAATGTTAAACTGTAGTATGTATGTCAGAGCTCGTTGGAAAAGCAGGTTTGCATTAAACCAGTTCATCAACAGCCTAAGAAAACTTCCACTGTCTTAAAACAGAGATGACAGAGAAAAGCCATGTAAATAGCAACCAAAAATACTTCTTTGTAGTCTCTGTCCCTTCTGATTCCAGGTAGGGAGTAAAAGCTGGTGTAAGAGGAGCTGAGCTTCTACTTGATTTGCAGAGTAGCGTGATGGTCGGTTGGGCTGCGTTGGCAGCATGGCCCTGTGCCAGACTTCACCACAATTCATACTGTGTCAGTTTAATAAATGCACTACTTAAATTATGAAATTACAAAAGAAAAAAGAGAATGCACTTATTCAGACTCTTAATACATTAAAAATAAGGCATTAAAACACTGCCTTTTTTTTCCCCTTCCAGAATCAATAATGAACAGGAAGGGTTGTAGACATTAACAGTCATGGACATTCAAACTCTTATACATAAATTATCTTAGAAAAATGCACATAAGACTTGAATAATGTAAATACATTAATGCATTTAATAATTTAAACATTAAAGCGCATTCAGGAATTCGTGGCAGAAGCTGTTCTGAGATAAGGAACGGTCCTGGAAGTTGTGTGTCCCAAGATCGATGGCTGGTTTCTCCTTGAGCAAACTCTCTGGGGAAGCCAAGCTGTGCAGCTAGAGTGACCGCCTGTCCTGTGAAATCCCAGGACACTAGCCAGCTCTTTTGCTTTTCACATCCCATTCTTTCTGTGCCACATGCATGAACACACAGAGAGGATATCTCTCTCATGGTCCAGGAAAGGTCAGGGACCATATAGCTTTCCCCCTCCCCTGCAGTTTATGTAGAAATTAGGTGACAGCTTTGGAGAATGAAAGTGTCTTGGCTAAAGGTAAAATACCAGTATCTGCTAAAGAAACTACTTTCAAGAGGTTCTGCAGTACCTTGCAGGGCAGAGAGAAGAACTTTTGGATAGTGTCTGGACGCTGATCTACCAGTCCTCTTGGGAGGCAGGAACATGGAGTCTTAAGAAGAAACAATGGAATGGGAATCCTTCTCTTCTGGGGCATTGCATGAACCTGCAGTTGAGTTTCCATGCTAGCTGTTGGTAAGACAGTGTCACTTGGAGAGTGTGAGTCTTGGGGAAATAGTGTTGACCAGGAATGCTTGGCTCTTTCTTGAGGCCTTAAAAATCACAAGGTTGGCTCTGGTGTAATGACAGGTAAGAGGTTTATTTTGTTCTTGCCTCTCTGCCCTTTGGATTGAAGGACTTCCAGCACCGTAGCAGCACCTAACTGGCACAGCAAGGCTGCCCTCATGCAAGGCGTGCTCCTGGAGGATTTTTTTGCTGATGAAGCTCGTTTTGAAGGGTGTTGTATCAACCCCTCATGCCGTTTCTCTGTGGTTCATAGTCTTGGTTTTTTTGCCTCTTCTGCAGGCAGGTGCTTTGGAGGTCATTTGCACCCTACAGCCCCACTCATAAAGTGGTATAAGGTATCCTGCTTAGGCCTAGATACTGATGGAACTAATGATGGAACTAATAAAAAAGAGCTTAGTCTGATCCCAAAGGGAGAAGAGTTGGGCTGGTTAATTAAAGGAGCCTGGCACAGGGCACCTAGTAATTATAGGTGCAAGAAGTCTGAATTTGAAGAAGACTGTGCAGCTGGAGAAGAAGAGGGTGGCACCCAGAACTCTGCAGGCTCTGGGCAAGAATGCAGCAAAACCAGATCTGGAAATCAGACTCTGGCAGAATTCCTTGGTGAATTCTTATTTATTCCATTTTTTAATGAGGACCTGAATCTTTCCCTATGCATTTATGTTTTTGCATGCACATGCGTATGTACAATTCCAGTTACACCCTATGGCTGGGAGGGTGGTTTTATTAAAGACCAGAAGATTGAGAGATGTTTTAGGAGAGACAGGCCTTGCCTTATGCTCGTTTGGAATAATTAATGCTGACTGCTGCACTGGTGGTATTATCGATATTACTGGGTCTTTATCTCAAGCATCATCTCGACACCCATGAGTCTGTATCACTGTAGGGCAGAGCTTTTGAAGGCAAAGGGGCTGAGGCCACCAGGACCTGCTGGGAAATTGCTCCTAAACTCTTCTGTAGGTGTGGGGTGGGGAGCATGCTGTGTCATCACATTGTCATCACCAATGCTTATGTCTCTTTATAGTTAAGTTCCTTAAAGCAGTGTTTCTCAAACTTTGGTTATAAGCCCCAAAGGAACGCAAAAGCCTTCAAAGTCACCAGCTAGTAAACAGCTTTCTGACTGTAATTGCTCTTACTTCTGTTCCTCCTAGTTTGAAGAGTTAGCATTTCTTCCAGTAACTCTCATTTTCCTGAAGGAACCTGCTGCCATCTCAGCTGAGGAGTGTAAGATGAGCCTCCGCAACAGATGAGTGCATAAGGGAGGCACGGTTTGAGAAGTGGTGCTTTAGCAAACTCCATTTTCCAGGGACAAGCTCTGCAAATGTTGCCAGGTTTACCTGATGAAAGGTAGTTGTGTTGTCTCCAGTGCATTCATCAGTAGGCCCCACCAGGGGAAGATAGGACTGCCTGTGCAAAAATGTTTTAGTGCTCAACTCTAATAATAAGGCAAGGAAACTGTGGCTCTTCTGCCCTTCTAGCTGATAAGCCCTATACTGGGGAGTGGATTACACTAGAAAATGAAACAGTGGTTCTAAGGGATCCTAGCTCAAAAGATGAACAGCACCAGTTTTGTCAGACTATAAGAAGAGATTAGTGTGCTGCCTCTGCCCATGCTCCATGACTGTCCTGAGTGTAAAATAAACAAATGTTAGCTTGAGACACCTTTTTTATTCATGCTGCAATGGGCTGGGGGAATGCTTGTGGTAACTTTTTCCGGTTTAGGTGAGTTTATAGCTTCTGATCACCCGTACAAAGCTAGAGCTGAGTGTGCTCAGTTCTCCCATCCCAAGCAAGCAGTACCCCTGTGTACATGGAATATATTTTGAGCCTCCCACACCTGAAAGGGAGAAGCATCGCTGGTGGTAGGAAAGGGGTGTGTCTGGTGCATGTGGGAAGCTCCTGCAGGGGTTTTTCCCCAATCCCGCGCCTGTTGAGGAGAGGACTTGGGTGATGGGATGCTCTGGACGTGGCCTGCAGGGAAGACAGGGGAGTGGGTGGGGATCTCCCTAGGCTCTCATGGCTTAACGACCACGTTTAGCTGGATTTAAGAGGCAAAAGCATTTATAGCAAATTCGACTGCTGTATCACAGCCTTTTCTGGCTTTGTCTTCTCTGCTTTATCCCATTTCACAGCCTGAACTTTTCCCCCTCTGAGAGGATTATGTGGGGCAGAAGTGTAAGAAGAACGGGAATGTTGCCACTACTGTGCCTCTTCATAACTCCATATATGTCTGTCTGGACCAAGCTTTCTGACTTCCAAAACTCTGCTCTGAAATTGCTGATTCAAGCAGGTAGCAACTTTAGGAGTCCTTGCAGAATAAATGCCTCTTGTGTGCTCCCCTGGCACGGGGGTTTCCTTTCTGATTTATCATGCTCAGGTCTGCTAATGTCCCTTGACTAAGCTGGCATGGTGTGAGGGTGTGAAGGTCATTTTATATATGCCATATACATTCCTGAAGGCGTGGTGGGAGGCTAGGACATCTGAAGCAGCATAACCTGCTGGGAAAAGGAGGAAGAAAAGGATAGTCTGGCTTTTCTTTTCACAGCCTCTTGTGGTGGGATGAAGGTTTTGACAGCCTAATTCAGCATTTAGAGAAAGAACCAAGCAGAAAGATTCCCCCTCACCCACTCCTTGCAGCCCAGCTGTGACAAACTGACAGATAATTAACAAATCAAGACCTCCTATTAGCCTTGTCCCTGATGCATTAAGCAGCTCCTATGTTGCAAGTGTCCTTTAGCTAACGCCTGTACTTTATGGCTGTAGAGTGAGGCAGGTAGATCACTTTGGAAAGGCAACAATGTTGTCTGAGATGTTAATGTACAAATATTTCCAGGAATGGAAGAAGTTGTCTCTGAAAGAAAATTGCAGACAGCAGATGGGGGAACTGTACCAATGGGAACTTCTCTCTTGGTATAGTGTATATATGGAGTATCTTTTGGGAACATAGAACTGAAGTGGCTGTGTGGAATTCTTACTGAATCCCTCTTCTTTTACAGAAATGGACATCAGTTGAAGCAGCAGCTTTTTGGGGTGTTTTTGATTGGGACTAACCAAGCCTGTAAAAATTGCATGCCAGGAAATATGGTTTGTGGTAGAAACAGATCCAATGTTAAGACCTTAATGTTCAGTGCTGGGCAGTGTATCGATGGCTTTCCCTTCTGTCCTCTAGTTGGTGAAACTGCACGAGTAAGCCCCTAATAAGCGACCTTCATTTTGGCTTTACGCCTATAGAGAAGGATGAGGAAGAGGGTCAGTATCCTCTGGTTCAAGATGTTAAGGAGACACAAGCTATTGGTTCAGCCTAACACATGTTAAAGGAGAGAAAGATCTCTAATTGCATCAAAGCCACTCTTAAGTTCATGTATGTGGAGCCCATCAAGCTGAAAGCATCCAGACAGCATCTGCTGTTATCAAATCACTCTTGAGTCGAGCTAATTAAAATAGAGCTTCATTTTTCTGAACCATTGTTTGGCAGGAATTCGAAACAGGTCTAACCCAATTTCTGTGTGTTTATGAGCCTTTATTGTATCAAAAGTACTTTTCTGTAAATGTACAGGGCAGTGTTAAATGAATTGATCCACACTGTAGCACTGGAGGTGCACTATGGACTTTCTAATGATTTCTCCTCTAGCTTTTTCCAGATATACCCCAGAAAACTTGCGTTGTCCCTTATCGTGTCATCTTCTTTCTCTCTTTTCCTTTCTGTCTTACTCTCAAGAAAGTAAATGTCCTTGTATTTCTTTCTTTCATATCCTCCTCCTCCACTCTGTTGGGATTTTTGTATTATTAAAGCATTTACACATTTGCTGCCACATGCAAATGCAGAATAATAAACCAGGACTCTTTATGCTCCAGACAGGAGCAGGAGATCTCGCACCACTGATTCTTACCAGAACTCATCCCCATTGATTAGAGGGGATGGAGAAGAGGAGCATCTGAATGTTGCTGTGTTAAATTCTTTCTGCTATAGGAGTTTTGTCCTTAATTTTTTAATTTTAAACATTTTATGTTTCAGTGTGCAGATTCTAGGTATCACATTCCTCTTTCTAATTTGCTACATGCCCTGCACAAAAGTTAAAGAGATGCAGAAATTGCTCCCTCAAGACAAGTTGTACTCTTTGGCATCTGAAAGCTAATTCATGAATATTCTCTGTAGAAAGAGAATACCACATATAGGGCCAGTCAGCTCACAACACGTGAGGGTGAGTAGCATCCCAGTGAAACAGGAAAACCATGAAATAACTTTTTTTCTGGTGCTTGGTACAATCCAAGATATTTAAGTCTTAAATTTATTTCTGAGCAGTGGATTCGTATTACACAAGAAAAGAAAAAAAGAGAAAAGAGAGAGAGTTAAGGACTAGCACTAGGTAAAAATCCTGACAGTGATCTGTCACGAAGTTTCCTTCCTAGGAAGGTGGTAAAGACTGCTGGACTTCTAAAAATAGATGGACAAAATACAAAATTCTTTCTGAAATATGAATGCACTTTCTGTATATTGAAAGGAAGTTTGCTACTTTTTAACTTGGTTAATTCACCTTGGAATGGAATTTAAGTGCCTTTTCCATTTACTGCAGTCTGTTCTGCATGTGTATATTCAGCTCCTCTGCGTAAAGCCTAAGAGCAGCATGCATAAATTGGTAGTGGAAGCAAGTGCAGCATTTTGCTCTGAGCAGACCAATGGGTTCTGCCAGATCTTTCCAATCTTAGAAGTGTTATTGTTCCCTTTTCTGTGGTTTTAGAGAGCTAAGACAATTTTTACCCAGAAGTTTGGTCTTCTCTTCATTGACAGTGACTCTCTCCTGATTCCTTTTTTAATAAATGTAAGTGAATTTAATGCTGACTAAAAGCAGCAGAGTGGCAGTGTTCAGATGAAGACAGAGCACAGACATTGTAAGTCTTGTAAGCAGGCGTAATCTGAGGGCCCTACTGCTAGGGACTTGACTAATCTCATTATTTATTCAGTTCCTACCTTCTTTTCTGAGACTGTCAAGGCGTACAGCGAGTACTTGTCTTTCTAGCAGGTGTCTCATCAATACGGTCACTTTCCCAGCCAGGGGACATGAGGTGATGGTTTTGAGAGGAGAACCTCTGGTCGAGCACAGCAATAGAGGTAAATCGAGATACTCTTCCATGCAAAAGTAAATCAAAGAACATTTCTGCTTACAGTGCAGAATGAATGTGTGAGATCTAAGAGTATCTTTGTAGGCTTTGCAGTGCTTCCTGCTTATGCAATTACTGCTGTGGTTGCTTCTGCAGACAGAAGTTTGCCATTCAAGCAAGAAACACTCTTCCTTTTTTTCTTTTTACAACAACAACAAGAACAACGAAGTCAAGCATTTGGTCTAAGGATCCAAAAGGCCAGGAAATGCATCTCTAGGGCTCCTCGTCAATTTGGGACCTAATGAAATATAGAAAATACTCAATAAAAGCACCTTTATTACTTTAAATGTTTAAATGTGGAGTTTTTAGCCATCAGGTTAATGTTTTTGTATCATTTTTTGATTTGATTGTGAGCACTTTTCCAGGTATCTCTGCCACTTGGGCACTAATTGGATTTCCCCAGATAAACGGTGCTAGCTGCAGCCCTTACATCACTGCGTCTTTACTTCATCATTATTTTATTTGTTTTTACTGTAAAGGTTAATAAATCTTGGGATGTTTAGAGTATGAAACAAGGCAGGCTGGCTAAGAACTGCAACACGAAGGGGTGAAGTTTTTATATGCTGCTTTCCCAGTCCTGAGGAGTGGAAGGAGAAGCAGCATGCCCTTTGTGGTGTTTCTAATGGGCTGCTGGCTATGTTAGTCAGCCAAGTGGCGATCCATAATCCTTAAGATAAAAAGCGTTGATCTCTCCACTAGTTCTCAGACAGAGCTGCAAGGCATTTGAATTGGGTTACCATTGATTTAAAGTGGGGAGAGGACTGAGTAGCATGGGTCTGCTTAAAAAGGGATATGTGGGATTCATTTAACTTGATTTAATTTTTTTAAGAAAATTGGAAGCCTTTCAGTGCAAGTGCACCTGAGTTCCCTCTGGAGTCTCAGGGAAATTAATACAGAACTTGCCAGTGTTTTAGGGAAGATTTTAAACAAGATTTAGGCTGCAAATAAATTGTGATAAGAATTTACCAAGGTCGCAGGCATTTGCTGTCTCCCCTGTTTTTTTCAGAGAAGTGTGTATTTTTCACCATTCTCATGGTTTCCTGGGAAGCTGAGCTTGATTTCCTACCACTGCAGAGGTACCCCTCACTTCCCACCCAGGAAGGCAGCATGGAAGCCCTTTTTGGCATAGCAGAGTTAAAACCATTGCATTTCCAACACCCCCAAATTCGGACTTTGTAGCTTAATAGAAATTGATCGACGAGCCTGTATGTGGGCCAGAGCAGCATGAGAGACTGAATCCACTTTCTTCTTTAACAACGACAGAAAAATGCCTTGTAGCCCTCATGGATCAGGAGCAGAATCTCGAGAAAGCTGCAAGGCTTCAGACTCAAGCTTTTGGTTCTGCCAGTTCTCTGTAGCAGCAGCTGCCATTCCTGCATTGCTCTTAGTCCCTTGCTGTGGTATGGACCCAGATTTCAGAGAGGTTGTTGACGCTTTCTGCAGCATTTGTCAAGGAAATGGCTGCTTTCTTTCTTTGCTGAAGTGAGTAATTGTTTATTAATTTTTCAGCACATAAAGAGCATAATTGTAATAGTCCCTGACATCTGCTGCCTGTGCCAAGGTTTAAGGAAAATGAAAACCAGTACAAGTGCCATTTTGAACTTTCTCTGATTTTGCTGCCCTTCCTGGTTCGGACCCAACTTTCCGCGTAGAAACTAGGCAGGAGCACTCTGGCTTTTGTATAATTCTCTGTAGAACTAATTCTCTTGGACATTTTAACTCAATTTAGGATGGTGGATTCTTACTCGGGTGTTTCAAGAGAGGAGAGCTGGTAATCAGTACATATGATTTTTGTATGTAGTGCTGCATTGGCTGGGCACCATCCAGAACTGGTTCTCACTCCTGTATGCTTTGTTTCTTTAAGTGGTCAGTGTAACATCCATGAAAATGCCAAACTGACCCCAGGGGAAAATGAAGTGACCTATCGTTTGCAGAATATTTATGGTATGGACAGCTACAGTGGAAATGTTCCTCCTGTTTGCCTCCATATTGTTTTACTCCTGTTGTGGAGGAAGCATCCTAAGAGTTGACAGGGAAGCTCAGTTGCTTTTGAGGCTGCTAATGCAAGTTCCTACATATGAAGGAGACATTCAGCCATGTAGCCTGTGTTGAGAAGTGGACAAAGACAAGGGGCGCAGCTGCGTTCGGATCTATAAAATTATTCCACTTGCAATCCCCACAGACTAGGCAGCTCTGACCAATCAGATTTCTTGCCCCTTACTTAGTTTTTCCCTTAATGGGGCAATTAACAGCAGGAACAAAGTGCATGGTCTGCTCAGGCTTTATTATTATTTGTGTTGTAATAAATGTCTAGGAGGCCAGTTGCAGACCAGCACTAGGCACTGTGCAAATACAGAGTAAAGGGATGATTCTTGTCCCAAAGAGCTCCAAGTAAAATACTGTATTTACATAGAGGTCTTCTAGTGCTTTAAGTCCTTTTACTATGACTTCCCAACTGCTGTGGTTTGCATGATTTATTGTGCACCTGTCATGATTTCCAGCTTCTTGTATGTTTCCAACATGAAACCTTTTGATTGTTAGATTCTGCTGATCCAGGTAGGTCCCTCCGGTATCTCCTTGTTCATTCTGTAGTTCAGATCTCCCATGTCATAATGCCATCAGAGTCCCCTGACTTCACCTCTAATTGTTTGAGGTTTCATTGCTGCAAGGAAAACACTCATTTTGTAATCTACTTTCCCCAAGGATTAAGAATTCTATTAAACGGGGTTCTTGAACTAGCAGGTTCGAGGAATAGGGCTTGCTGATATTTCCTATCCATTTGGGTCATTTCAGTCTAAAACATCTTTATAAGCATCTTCCACACATGGGTTCTACTTTCAATCCTCTTGCACTAAATCTAAGCCATTTTATTACTAGTATTTCCCAGTCCCTTGACTGTGGAATTAGAAGGGTCTGAGTAATTCTGAACAATGATCCTGTTCTGGTGCATCTCTTTGATTGATTTAGCCTTCTAGAGTCTACCACTCAATAGTGATTTTAAGTACTCAGGCGTAATTGTTAGATCTGACACGGACTTCCCATCCTTACATCATCTTGTATCTTGCAGCTCCCTAGCATGTGAATGAACCTCCAGCAGTCCCTTGTCTGCCCTGCAGTTAGAAGAATGAAAATGTAATAAATTACAGCTTCATTGTTTTTTATGTTTAGCATGTGAAGATGATAGGGTAAATGAGATTTCTTTCAAAACTTCTTGCATTAGTAATGGCAATATGCAGAGAGGAGTGAAAAAGGTAAGTGTTGGAGGGCTCCCCTGGAAGCTGTATCATGTATTTGTTTTAGCTGTGGAGCCACAGAATGATCAGAGTTCTGCTGCTGGGAGCATCCTGGACATTGAGTCATTGCATTCCTTTGGAATGATTCAGCTCAGCAGCTTGACACTTGCATTAATTTAACAGCAGAGAACCTTAGTGATCCCTAAGCTGCCTGCTGTGAGATGGGAGAAGCAAGATGCATAAATTGGATACTGTTGTGAAAAGTTAAAAACGTGAGATTCTCTTTAATACGTTTTGACCTTTCACCTTCTCATTGGCGTCTTTCTTGGGTCCTGTTGAATCGGTCTGTTAGCCTTATCGTGGCACACTGGCTTCACCCGTGCTTGAGAGCTGGATACCTCCTTGCATGCAATACTGACCTTCGAGTCCATGTACTCTCCACGATGATCCAGTACATTCAGCACTGAGGTTATTGCTGGCTTTATGTAAACACAACTTCAAATCATTTGCTGCCAGTTGGATTGCAAGCATTATTTCCCCCCGCGCCCCCCCACCTTGTTCATCTTGCTGCAATACCTTCTTTGGTGGTACTGCTGATTATAGGAAGCTTGCAACTTCAGCTTAGGCAGAAGTACAAAAAGGGGAGGTTTAGAGTTTATTTTTCCTCTGAGAGTGAGATTGTATCTTTTCAATAGAAAGTTCAAATATTTGAACTCTAGAATAAAGGTTCATGCTACTCATTGGTTACAATTTATTGTAGCTGCATTATGCATTATCAATTCAATGTATTTAGTTTGTGTTCTCCTCTGTTTCTTTTGGTTTTCCAGCGTTTATCCCTTTCCTGTAACAGTTTGTGTTAAACTTGATGTCACAGAGTCTCATTTGGAGGTATATTTCTTTCTAAATGAAAAAACAATACAGAGATAACACATTTTATCTGTGTATAAAAATAGTTCTTGCACGTTTCTTTTAAAGCATGTGTAAAAGTTTGTTGGTTTTTTGTTTTATGCCTGCATTACTGAAGTATTATTCCTCTTAAAAAGGGGGATTCTGTTAAGATGTCTGCTGTGGTTTAAATCGAATCAGAGAACACTGAAGATGGCAGAGATATTTCACTTTGAAAGGTGACTACTACACAGACGAAGTTGCTACTTTTCATAAGGGCTTTTACTCCATATATCAATGTGTTTTAAGAGAGACTTGGGTCAATAATACCATGCTTTAGAATTCCCTAAATACATATTTACACAATAGACCTTAAAATATATTAGTCTATCATGTCAGCTCCTGTACACTTCTATCAGGGATGTTTTATGTCCTTAACATATGATACGATAAAACTTTATTTTATATAGCATTTTTCATACAAATTGTGTCCTAGAATACATCGTGGGGTTAAATAAGACTGTCCCAAGGTTAAAATTAAAGAAAGCTAAAGGATATGGGAAACTTAAGGGCTTTGCATAGGAAATATTTAACTGAAGAATGGGAATCTGAGTAGAGAGGCCATCGAGGCGAGAGAGCCTGAAAGCCTGACTGGAGCTGCAGATCAGGATCCCTGGAAATAGTGAGGTTACTTGAGGCAAGACCGGTTCTGTGTGAGTAAAGAAGGTGGAAAGGTCACACACCTTTACGAACAGCTGCAGGAAGTGTGAAGTGGCTCCTGCAACAAAGAAGCTGAGATCAGGAACTGTATAGAATCACATCTTTGTAGTGAGAGTAGCAGCAGAAACGAGGGGGCAAGTATGTTGAAAGAGAAGAAAGCCTCTGAAAGCAGCTGAAGTGGTGGTTGGATGGCTGGGAGCAGGACAGCATCGCAGACAAGAGATTTGTCAGCTCCTCCGTTTCTGCTCCTTCCCTCACACACGGGGAGTGGCGAGGTCCTGGCTTCGTGGAGGCTGGCGCTGGGGCTGGGTAGGCACAACAAGCTGACACGAAGACAGCTCCGCTGGCATCTCCTTCTGCCTTTTATCCATTTTTTTTCTTTTTTTTTTTTTTGGCCACCCTATTAATGTAAATTAAGGAAGGCTTTTTTGTATGTGATAATTATAGATAAATGTATTTAAAGTAGATCTGGATTTTGTAGTCCTCAGGAAAAAGAGGAAGAGTAATTTTTTCCCCCCGTCCCTGTCATGTGTTCATTTTAATGAGCAATTTTAAAAAATTGAAAATAAAAGAGGAAAATGAATAGGTGTTGAACCAGCCTGTGATATGTAAATGCCAACTAGTAATTACCTAAAACCTCAATTTTCTTTCTGTTTCATCTTGCAAAACATTTCATTTCCACTGAGTGAAAACACTTAATTTGGGCTCCGCCGGCTGGGGCCGAGGGGGGCTGCCGCCGCGCGCCGCTAGGGGGCGCCATGACCCTGCGCTCTCGGGCGGCTGCCGCCCGACGGGGGCCGTCCTCCGTGTCCGACTACAGTCCCAGGGCCGTGCGAGGAACGCTGCGAGGAGGCTTCGGCCCCGGAACGCGGCCCGAGAGCCCTCGGTCTGCCCTGCTCTGTTAGCCCGTACCGCAGGACAGACCGCGGCCAGGATCTGTGTGCTCACCTCCACTCCGGCTGTGCGGTGCTGATGTTTGTCTTAGGTTTCATTCACCGAACTCTCTCGGGGGTCTGAGTTTCTGGGCACTTGGGATTTTTCCTGGTGTTACCGGGTTGGGGGTTACTGCTCTGTATTCTTTTAGTTCTGGGTTTTTCATCTTAGATACGGTCTGAACCTCGTTTCTTCCTTGCCTTTGTTCTTTTCTCTTTCTGACTTGTGCGAATCTTTCTCTCGTTTTTTTTTTTGCCTTAACTATGTTTAACATAAGTGGCTTTTTTTTTTTATGTTTAAACTCGTCTTGATGTGACTTTGACATCTGCCAAACTTTGTCAGTTTCTGGTTCTCTCACAACAGAAATAATTCCTGGTTTCATTAAAATGTCAATGAACTCATAGGAGCTTTAAAGTGTTCCCTTTCTCCTGACCAGGCTGCAGATAATTCCTTTAGCAATAACAAGCAGTTTCTATGAAATGTGAATTTCACAGGAATTCTGGAGCCCAGAACACTGAATTAAGGAAAGATTTGTCCTGGGAGAAGGAAGCTTGTGTTAGAGAACATTGTGTATGTAATGTCCCAGGACCCCAGCTCTGAGAAAGCTCTGCCTGGAATCTCAAGGAACAGTGCCTCTTTAGTGAGATATATGGCTTCATAATTAGCCCCTTGCATTTTTTCCTGAGTGCTAGCATCAGCGTTCTATGATGTGTTTCCCTGATTAACAGCTGCTTTGCAACTATTTCCGTGTGCCACCGATAACCATATTTGTCAAGGTAGTCCTGGCAGAGCACTGATTTCTTACTAAAATGCAGCATTTCTGTTTGAAGGGGTTTTCTTGTTCACTGCAGTGCCAGGCTTTTAAGTCAGCCCTTGTTAAAACGTAAGTTGGCTTTAGCCTGATGCTTGTTAACAGGATTCTGGGTATCTCCTTTAGAGTAGGAGTGCAGAAACCTTTCACAGACAATTTAATCTTCTGAGCCTCGCGAACATAGAGCCGTACGCTGAGGGGGTGTTGCTGTAGGCTAATATATTGATCAGTTCCATTTGCCCTATAGCTGTGGCCTTCTGCTCTGGCTGAAATAGGTTGAGTGTTTGTTGATACTGCCGTATTATTATTTTTTAATACACTGGAAAAAAATTAATTCCAACTTCTTTTACATACGTCATGTATATTGCCGGTGTTGATTGCTTCCGCACATGTAATGTAAACTGTCTGTGCATAGTTCATGGCCTGTGCCGCCTCTGCTTAATGAAAAGAAGTGTTGCATTTAAACAGATACAGATCCACTCAGAAAGACAAAATACCAGCCCTTGCAACGTATAATTCAGACCCAACCTTTACATCACAGGTCATCTCAAAGTCTCAGTCTATCAACAGATGCTGTTTAGTATTAACCTACAGAGGGTTCCCAGTATTAGGAAATCTATTAGAGCACTTACAGGCTGTGCTCCTGGCGTCTTTTGATGCTATTTTCCACACGAGACTCTGTTACCAAATTCTTTGGAACTTTTATTGAGGAAGGTGATTTTCTTTGACGGTTTTGATTCATTGATGAGGTGTTATTTTTGTATTGGTAGAAAGTGGGCATTTGCCACTTCCCTGCTTTACTTTTTTTCTGATTTGATGCTTTATTTTTCTAATACTACTAACTGATAAGGTAGTTCAGATTGTTTCATTGGAAACCCTGCAGCTTTGAGCATGGTGAAAAATAAGGCTGGCTTTACCTTCCACATTAACACAAGAAGGAAGGAAATTGGGAATGAGGGACCTTGCCTGTAATGTCAAAGTGCTGTGCTTTGGTCCAGAATTTCGACAGCCTGCTGCAATCCCAGGACATCTGCAATAAAGTTCCTGTCTTCATTTTATATCTTTGACATTGAAGCAGATTATTTGGCCTGAATTTATCTAATTTGGCCAGACACAAATATAATCCGTGACTAGTAACAGCCACCTTCTAATTAGAAAATCGAACTATAGGACAATACCTGCTGCAGGATTCCACCCCCCATCAGAAATACGTCTTTGTGTATCACATCACTGCAGAAGTGGTGGTGCAACAGCAAGTGTATGGAATAGACCTGCTTTTGAGCACCAAATACGCTGCCTCTCAGAGAAAGAAATAGGTATCTGATCCACCAGATACCGCTAGTTTGCTGGCCAGTGTGTGCTGTCAATCTAAGAATCCGAGCAGTGATATAATGCATGACATTTGGCAGCGTCCTAATACTGTTTAAAATTTGGAGAAGTGTCACAAATGACACAGAAATAGCGTGGGACAATGTTAGAAGCTGAGTCAGAGTGCTATTTGCTGCATGAGGTTTTTTGGCTATGCACAGGACTGCAGAGTCTTCTCATCTTCCTCCTCCTTTCTCTGTTGTTTAAATTATGGACTGCAGTTGCCCTTGTTTGTGCAGCGAAAATGATCCATAGAAGGTAGGAAAGTTCTTGTGCGTGTTTGTTGAAAATATTGGCATTTTGACATGGCCAAAATTGCTTCATAAGTTGCTTGTGTAGAGAAGATGAATTACATAAATGAGAAGGTTTCAGCTCAGCCTATAGGAAGAATGTTCAGAGGTAAATGCAGGCACAAACATGAGAAACATGGGACTAGTGGGAGGAGGAATACATGGCCAGGGTTTGTTTTTTTTTAATGAAGTTTGTTGTTGCCTGTAATTTCACTTTGTTTTAAGATTGAAACTGTTGTGAGTAATGGAGGAAGTGATGCAGGGATGAGATAAAATAGAAGTTTACTTTGGAGTGAAATTTACTACTGAAATGTTTATATTTTTACCAGGCAAAAATAAGTTTTAATAAAGGTTGGAATCAATAAAATGTTCACATGGTTGTGATTGAAATAGCACAATGAAAAATATTGCTTATTTCTTATAGCTTTTTTTAATGCTTAAAACCTGATAATTAAATCTGAGAGCCTGCAGAATTTCTGATCTTGCAGGCTGTGTGTGCCTCTCTCTAGCTTGCTACATGTGGGAGGGAATGTTGAGGAGTTTCTGAAGAAACAAGCAAGTAATTATTGTTAGAAGGAAAGTGGTTTTGATA
Organism: Tricholaema leucomelas; assembly: GCA_013400475.1. NCBI lineage: Eukaryota > Metazoa > Chordata > Aves > Piciformes > Lybiidae > Tricholaema lacrymosa > Tricholaema leucomelas. Next base: position 1,095,873 of record WAAF01004979.1, on the reverse strand, counting down.
CGTTTACATATCTGTTGGTCTGCTCATTTGGGCATCTTTCTTATTCAGCATATTACCTTAAGGTGATTAGTTTGGGCGCTCTATATTTCTGCATCCGGCGTAGCAATATCAGCAGAGTTTAAATCTGTGATTTGCCTGTCACCTGTGTTTCAGCTGAAGACAGATCAAGTGCACATAAATGAAACTGAGGTGTACTTTATGTGGGGTATTTTGCTCTAGTATTTTATGGCTCAGAATTACTGAATGTAAACTTAAGGACAGAAATGAAGGAAAACAAGAGAAGGAAAATAATTAAAAAGACTCCATTCATTTTATCCTCCGAACTTGGAAGTGTGCTGGGACTTTGTCAAATTCCCGTTAAAATAAATATGTCAATTTCATCTCTCTCCCAAATTCATTTATCATGCTTCTTTAAAAGGTGTTTTCTGCTTTACCTGATGTTTAAATTGGATTCGCTCGTTTATGCTGTTCTTTGCTGTATCTCCCATGTTTTTCTTAAATGAATTAGTAATGACAGCGTACTCCATCATAGCCTCTCTACAGCCACTTTAAGGGAAGCCTGGTGATCTAAACCTTTTAACCTATTAAAGATGATTTTCCCCAATTGAATCAGACCCACCACAGGTGTAATAACTAATCATTTAAACTACACCTGCTATTATGTATTTTTAAGCCATTATGTGTGTTGGATAGATGATAATTCATGTTTATTGCATTGTCCAATGGATCCGTTTTGCCTACACTAGCCTGATTAATGTATTTAAAGAAATAAGAGATGCAATTTAAAAGCAAAAAAACATTGATGGAATGCACTGAGGAGTACATTGAAAGTGCCATTAAACCCATCAGAACTTTGCTCTCTGACCAGAAATGCATATTCGAAGGGTTTGATTCAAACGCAAAGTGAAACTTAGTGATTTCAGTAGTGATGCTATATATTTTTTTAACCCCACTTCTTTTTCTGCTGTGAAAAGTTTTGAAAGCCTTTCTGCAGCTGAAGTCCAGAAACTGCATTTTAAGATGAACTCTTTAGGACCTACCTAATGTAAGTCTAGCATGTACCATCATTTTAGGAGAAGGTTTATGCCATTCTTTGGGGAGAAGAACCTCATCCATGCACATGCATGGTTATTTTTAGCTCCAGAGGAAGAAAGTAATCTCATCCACTAGTTCACATGGCTGTGTCCATCTCCTGAGTGCTGTTAACTTCAGGCACATTGTTCCCCCGGTGCCACAATCGGATGCCTGTATAAAAGCAGAGTGAATCACCAGTGCAGGAGCATGTAATAATACAACCGTACAGGAGAGTTTGTTGAAAGTGGACCTACCATATGAAGAAAAAAAATCAAATACCTTTCATTGGCATTGAATGGAAATGTAAAATACTACAGCCATTGTCTATCCTGTTGAGTATTATCCCATGCTTTACCCTCTCTTTGAATGAGTGGGTTGCTCGCACTGCTCTGTCACCTTAAAGAAGGAGGTAGAAGTCAAGTCTTTAGACAAAGGTAACCTATGCTTTCTGCTGGTGTGGGACATAAATTTAACTACTCACCCATTTATGGAATGAAAAATGGGATTTGTTTTGGATATTTGTGTTACGTGCTCCAAAGTGTGTGAAGTTGCTTCTTTTCCAGTCATGACAAGCTGAGGTTTATTTATGGGTTTCAGTCAATTAAAACAGTGGCAGAAAAGGTCCTAATCTGTTGGAATTCACAGGCAGCTTTAAGTCAGGTAGCTAGGGAGCAATTTTACTAAATAAGCCTGCTGTTACAGATCACATGCATTTTTCTCAAGGTTGACCTCGACCTGAGAAGCCAACTTGGGTAAGAGGATCACAATATAAATGACAGATACCTCTGAGAATCTTAATGGAGTTTTTTTGTGCAGGTTGAAGTGCTCCAAGAGTAATTTAGTGGGAGATTTCTAGGTTAAAATACCATAACTGTGCTGTCTGATTAGAGTTGAGCCACAAACTCTGATGCTCATAAAACTATTTCTGAAAGCTGGATCAGTGTCAGCTCCAGACCATCTCCATGTGGTGGATGCAATGCCTTGTTTTGTAGTACAGAATTCATAATGTGAAGTAGGAATTTGACCATTCCTAACCTGGATCTTTTCTCTCTTCTGTTTCTCCAATCCTCCCACATCAGATTGTGACAGCAGTGAAGTTTTTACAGAACCCGCGAGTCCGCCAAAGTCCTCTTGCAACCAGAAGAGCATTTCTGAAGAAGAAAGGTATGGACTCTTCAGTTTGTGCTCTTAGTGATAACGAGGGAGCTTGAGATAATGTAAAGCCCAAATGCATTGCTATGGAAAATGAGATGTTAAGGACAAAGCAAGCAGTCTGTCTCAAAAAAAAGATGGGAAGTTTGTAAGAAGTATCAGTCTCTTTTCTTCCAAACCAACCAGAGCAGTATTGGCACCAGATGTGGAATTGCAGAATACAACACGTTGGAAGTTCTGGGGTTAACTGTTGTCAAGCCTTTTCTGCAATGAGGACAGTCTGGAGTTGTGGATTAGTTGGTCAGTTCCAGCCTTAGTGACGCTGGCTTTGGAATGAACAGCATCTAGGTGAAAAGGTCAAATGTATCCAAAGAGAGCCAGAGAGAGGAGTGGAGAGCAAAGGGGTTGGTGAAAGTAAACAAGGTCAGGTTAAGGTTAAGCTTGGGGTCAAGCTGACTTTCAGGCTGAAATGCTACACTACTGGCTGAGTTTAGCCCTTTTCTGTAGCAGGGATAGAACAGATCCTGACAAATCCTATATTGTCTTGGGTAGATGGAACATACTTTGGCCATTGCCTATTGAGAAGTTATTTTATTTTCAGACTCATAGCAGAACTATCTTTTGTTCTTTTGTTCTCTCTCTGAAGTTTTTAGCCCACAACTTACAGTGCATTTCAGGTGAAGTTCACTCCATATTATGCTACCCTCCTGGGACCGTATTGCTTAGATCCTTACCACAAGATGTAAATAATCAGTCTTATGTTGGAGTTAATTACCCACGTTATGGAACACTTCAAGCACTTTGATAGTGGGGAGTGACCCACTTGTACTCCCAAGTCATGAGTACTTTGGGGTACATCAAATTCTGTAGCTGAAGATCTTGAATTTTGAAAAGTAGCAAAGCCTGCAAGATGTATATTCTGCTTGGGGTTGTGAGCTGTTTATTGAGACGCCTGAGACCTGATGTCATGAGATGGAGAGTTCAAGTACATGCACCACTTTGTTCATCTTGAAGAGCAAAGGACCTAGAAGGGAATGGCAGTGTTGTGTTTTTGCAATGATGTCATGACAAGCAGTTAATGGGCACATTGTTCCGAGGGTGATCCTCTCGCTCCTTGTCTTGATGCCAGTTAGGGAACATTCCACTCATATAGGTATGTTGCTTGCCCTGCCCTGCCCTGCCATCAGGATGGCATTAAAATTTGGAGCCTCTTGGCCGCTTTGCTCCATGGGTTTTTCCTTGAAATATGTGGACCTATGGGGAGTAATTAATCATAAAAGCTTGGGGATTTCAACTCTATCATCGAAGCAATGAAGCAAGGGAAAGCTGAGCCTAAAAGCTGTGCTGATTACCCGGGGTAACCTGATACAAAATCTATTGTTGCTGAGAGATCCTTAGCCCCCAGTATATCGTGCAATATTATAACTGCCTGATCTTCTTCTGTGCTGACAATGACCAGTTATTCCTCATTTTCTCTCTCAACACAGCTGGGTTAGAATTTCATTTGCAGAAGGTATTTAGAGCAATTTAGAGACAAATGTCTCTGGTGTTTGCTCTGCACTTCCCCACCGCAGGCTTTGCTGAACAGTTTTTAGTATCAGGAGCTCCATCTAATCTGTTTAATTTTAATAAATCCCTGACTGGGAGAAAAGGAAGGATGGGGAGATGGAGGCACAGAGAAACTGTGGCCCAACTAATACTTCTTATGAATTACTTGGCTAATAATTACTAAAGAGCGGGAATGGTTTGGTAGAGCTGTTTGTTTGTTCCTGTTTGTTAATTATTCCTCCTTCCCTTTGTGCTAATTGTTTGTTTGAAAACTTAGCAGTAGGAGATAGGAAGGAGCAGGGTCCAGTGGCGCCGGTACACAGCAGTCACTGGAGGTATATCCCTATGGAATGTGACCATTGAGCTTACAACATGACCTCTGTTCAGTGCTCAAGAGCAGAAGGTGCATACTGTCATGGTACCTACATGCTCAGATGGAGGTCATTATTCCTCAAATGTGGACGTTGTGGTTAGTTTAACCCTGAGTAAATGAGGAATTGCAGAGTTTGGTAGGGCTGTTTCTCTTATACACAGTCATTGCCATCCCAAAAGTAGTTTTTATCCCTATTTTGCAGGTAGTTATGTTGTCTGGTGGAGAGATTCTCACTGCCAGTCAACCCCCATTTTTGTGTATAAAAGCCATTTCAGTTAGAAGAGGAAATGATACAGAGGTACCTGTGTATTTTTTCCACAGTTACTCCGATCCAAGTTTCTTCAACCAGAAACTGCAGTAGATCTTTTTATGGACCCCAGAAGTTTGTTGGAGGAGGATTTTCATATCTAGAGATAGCTTTACACCATGTTTGTACTTGTCTTTTGCAGTGGAGAGACTAGTGCTGGATCAGTGTGGAGGGAAAAGTCAAGGTGCCCTACCCTTACAGGGGCACTCCCCTTCCACCATCCCAGCTATAGCAGGGGTAGGACTGCAGTTAGTTGTGGGTGAGCTTTCAGGCTAAGAAATTGCCTAAGACATTCCATTTCTGAGACTCGCAGAGATGGTTCCACCTTGAATTAGATTTTTTTTCTTCTCTTTAAATGTGTTTCCTCCTAAAAAAGGCCAACCAAAAGTAATGTTCTTGGTATTGTTTAGTATTTATTATAGGAACTGTGTTTTCTTCAGCACATTTCTGTGCAGTGAGAAATGAAAGTTTCTGGGTTTAATTTCTTGTGAACTGGTCATTGCAGGGGCTGAAAGTAGGATTTCCTGGTTACTTGTAGGTCAGGGGTTTGCTGAACTGCTCTGTAAAACATGAGATGATAGTGTTGAAGATGAGAGAGTGAGAGTGTCCTGGATTTGTAAAAGATCTTTCAAAAGCAGGATGAGATTTCTCTGTTGTCTTAAGCACTTCTAAACTCCCAAATACAGAGGCATTAATGAGAAACATGAAGTTATTAGAATCATTTATCATTTTCTTTGAAGCTTATGCTGGCATTTCATGTAATTTATGACATTTCCTCCTTTTTATCATGAACTCCTTCAGATGAAGGGAAAACCAGCTGTTTCCCCTCAGAGTATCTGAAAGGAAAGAAAAGAAAAAAAAGATGCTGTTTGTTTTTTGTCCAACTCGCTGATTTTGCTGATGACATGCCACAGAATCAGCGGCGCCTTGGGAGTAATTAGACAGCATGTGGGGTTTAAACCCTTGTGGAAATGTGTCTGTCATCTTACTGTTGTGCCTCAGATGTCCTGCACTGCTCAGTTACCCATCCGGTAACTCATGTGGCGTGTTAGTTTTGTGTACTCTGAATCCATGGCTTCTGGCAAGATAGAGAAGAGGGGTGGAAGTGCACTAGAAATGTGGAGCTGTGTTTTTTAGGGTGCTAGCTTTTTGGGGCAGGGAAAGGCAGAATTGCTGGGGTACAGTCTTGTTACGTAATCTTGGATGAAGAACTTCTTTCTTAGTCTGTAAAATGAGCACTGCAGTGCCCTTTCCAGAGTGGGATTGTGAGAAGAGACAAAAGCGTGAGGAGCTCAAATTATAGTGGTGGGAGAAGAGAAGTTCATTAGAGTAAGAAAATATGTAATTGTTGAGTTATATTGAGAAAACGTCCACCCAGAGGAGTGGGCAGTCTTCGGAGATCTGCTGCCTGGGTTGGGCTTCTGCGTGTGTGTGTAACATGATGGGCTACATGCTTCTGAAAGCAGCGGTCGCCTTGCTTGGTGAGCTGAGTTGGAGGTTGTTGGAAGTGTTAGGTGTGTGTACTAACGTGTTTTGTTACTCCAGCTGGTAGGAAATGAGTTACTATGAAAAGTTTCCTGTGGGTCTTGCCCAGTTTTTGCAGTGCATCAGAGATCCAAAATGTTTTGCCAGTGCCCAGATGCCAGGCTGTGGTGATTTCTGAAGAGGCAAGTAAATTATTAATGGTACATGCCCCTTCCCAATCAGAGCTCAAAGACACCTGGCAACAAATGCTGGCAGCCCCAGACTCTTTCGTAGAAAATTGGCTTACTTCTCTTCCTCTTTCTGTAGTTAGCATTCTTGGAAGTTGAAGGCCTGTCTTTTCTCCCTTGCCAAAGAAATCCAAGTAGGGACCCGAGAGAAGGGGGCACAGCCCACGGCTGGAGGGCTTTAAAGAAAGTAAATTCTTAGCAGATTTCAATTTAGCTCTCTTTTATTACTTTTTATAATTTAAGTCCCTTTCATGAGGCAGTTTGCATGCCCTTGAATGGAATCTCGTTACCATGAAAGCTTTTTTAGCATTGATTTCATAACAGTCTTAATTTAATAGCGCCGTCATTACTGAGAAGCCCTGAGAGTGAGGCCCTAGCTTTCCAGGTCACTGACCTTTTAATTACAAACCTTGTTCTGCTGGCCAGGTTATCGACTGGACAGCTCCCGACTCCTGCCCCCAGCACGAAGATGAAAATAACTGCTTTTCCTCCCCCGCTTCCAGAAAAGGGAGGAAAAGAAAAGTAACCTCTCGTGTTTCCAAAATTAATTTTCTCCTTCAGCTTTACTTTGTAATTAATTCTTTAACATGTCTCACTGAAGCTCAAACATCTCTTACAAAGCTTTTCCTTCAGAAGAAGATACGATGCAAACCGAACAGAGTCCAGTGAGAGCTCATACAAAAAACATAGCAGCCTGTGCTGTTAAAATCCTTGCTCAGGCCAATCTGCTCCAGCCCTTCAAACCTACTGCTTTGCTAGAAATGGTCACGTTTGATACGAGAATGTGTGCTTAGGCCTTAGGAGTGGACTCTTCAAGCAGTGCTGGGTGGCTTGTTCTCTTCAGGCTTGCTGACAGGATATGGGTTTAAGAAATGGTGAAGAAAAGGAGCGAAGACTTCACCGCCCAGCTGATTGTGTGAGTGAGCATTTGTCCTGTTTTGTACTTGCAGATCAGGTAACTTGTTCTCTAGCTGTTGAACACATGTTTTGTACCAGTGCCTGCACAGACCTCATCACTTGCAAAGCTACCAGGGAGCCCTGGAATTCAGATGCTGATAACAAAAATACATTGCAAGAATATACTTAGTCTATGAAGAAGCATCTAGAACAACTTAACACATAAAGAAAGGTCACTAGCACAGGTAGAGCCAAGGATGAGGTGCTTTCTGATTATCCAAGTTAGCAAGAGTTGCTCAAGTAGCATAAAGCAACAGCTTGTGTAGGCTGGAAATGACTGTGCAGGTTAAACACAAGTCAGCGCATTCTACAGCTTTGCAGTCTTTCCCATCGGAGGACCTCAGAGCACTTTGTACCAATCAGCATTGAAACTTTGCAACTGTTTGCATGGAACACGTTTGATGATGGCTGTGGTGTTATCTGGATCTCACTGTGCTTTCCACCAAAAGCCATCTGCCTCTAAGAAGAGAATGGCAGCTGCTTGACATCACTGCATGGTTTTAGGAGAGAAAATGAAGATATTTTACCTAAGTGATCTTGCAGAGAAAGCTTTAGGGGTAGAGAATGTAATTACTGGCTAAAAAATTTACTAAGATTCTTGAAAAGCACCGTGGGGTATTTAATTAATAAAGATACTTAGGGCTCTGTTTATGACTTTGAAAGGCAGCTAATGTGCCTTACAATATTTTGCTTAGGTTAAAGAAAACTGTCCTACACCTGCTTGTGCAAGCAGTTTGATCTTCAGGTGCCTCCCTTCCAAGCTTTGGCTCAGTACAACCCTGCTTAAATGCAGAATCCTGAGAAATCTGATTGTCTCCTAAGGAACCTATTAGGGATCCAAAGAGTGAAGAATGTGAATGCTTTCATTGATAAACAAACTCACAACAGTTCCTCTCCAAATCGGCATCATCGACAATCACATCTGCTTTTGGCACTCTTGTGGCTAATGTTCAACAGAGATTTCCACTGCTGGAGTCTCATAATCCAGAAGAGTAGATGTGCTCACGATCCAGAAAGTAGCTCCACAGTTCTGTAATTTGTATTAGTTGCCTTTTTTTCCTGTTTCTCAAAAATGATTGAGAATCTCTATCCATCTGCTGGGAAGGAGATGTCTCCCTGCCCTGCCAGTCTTCTGTCTGCACATCTGTCACTTGCTGTTTGGTACCAGCCTATTCATCATGCTGACTCCTTTCCCCCATCAATTTTGCTGCTGTTTGTGATACCTGAACTTGTCATGAACTTTACAAGGTTTCTTTGGCAAAAAGAAACTTGTACCAGTAGTGCTAAAAAAGTGTGATAAACTGATCAACCTTAAGGGGTCCTGGAGAATCAGAAATGGCTGTTTTTGAGGGTTGGAAAAAAGTCTTTATAGCTGATAGAAAACCTTCAGTATCATTCCTCAAGATTTGGAAAGAAGATTGGAAAAAGCAATCTCTTTAGTCCCTACCCACGTGGAGAAATTTGCTCATATCTCATCTTTTCATTTTTGTCCCAGTCAGTAGTGACTCATGAGAGGGCAGAAAACTACCGAACGTTAGTTTAGGCATAAGTAGGCATGAGATGCAGTGTACAAAGGCAGGCAAGCCTTTCTTTCTTTCACCTTTTAAAGCTTATAGTAACCAGATGACTAAGAAAAGTCTGTGTATGTTTGAGAGAAACTATAGATGCCTGTAAGTGAGTTAGTTTAGAAGAATGCTGTACTTGGGGTACATTTAACTGCTTTGTAATAATTGGTTCTTATAGCTCTGGTATCTAGAAACAACCTTGAATTCTGAAGTTTTGAAATTTGTGTTCATATTAAGTAGGAATTCATATTCAAAATCACAGACTTTTTTACAAACTGAAATGTTATTGACTTCTCAGATCACTCTGGGTTGATTTGACAAGAGACTGTAATACTGGAATTGATAATAAAAGAGATTGATAGAAAGGTATAGCATGTAGTGTGGGCAGCAGGGCAAGGGAGGAGATTTTGCCTCTACTGTGCTCTTGTCAGACCCCACCTGGAGTGCTGTGTACAGTTCTGGAGCCCCCAGCACAGGAAGGACATGGAACCGTTTGAGCCAGTCCAGAGGAGGGCCACGAAGATGCTCAGAGAGCTGCAGCAGCTCTGCTATGAGGACAGGCTACAAGAGTTGGGGCTCTTCAGCCTGGAGAAGGGAAGGCTTTGAGGAGACCTTGGAGTGGCCTTTCAGTATCTGAAGGGAGCCTACAGGAAGGCTGGGGAGGGACTATTGACAAGGTCTTGTAATAACAGGATAAAGGGTAATGGGTTTAAACTGGTAGAGGGGAGATTCAAGCTAGATGTTAGGAAAGGGTTCTTTGCAGCAAGGGTGGTGAGACACTGGCACAGGTTGCCCAGGGAGGTTGTGGCTGCTCCTTCCCTTCCCTGGAGGTATTCAAAGCCAGATTGGATCAGGCCTTCAGCAGCCTATTCTAGTGGGAGGTGTCCCTGCCTGTGGCTGGGGATTGGAACTGGATGAGCCTTACGGTCCCTTCCAGACTAAACCATTTTATGTACCATAGTATTGCAGGGAAAAAATTGGAAAGGTGGTTTTTGAGTTGTCAGGAAATCATGACCTCTCTCTGGGCAATTTTGAGGCTTTTGAGTAAACATATTCTGTATGAAAAAATAGGTCCTAGAAATTTGTTGATGAGCTCTAGTTGGAACCAAAGAATTCTGTCATAGAAGTCTTTTCCACTAGCAGAAAAATATGTCATTGCTGTTGCTTTTTTGTATTGGTTCTGAACTCTGCATTGCTGGACATGAGGCAGAAAGTCCTGTTTGGGCCTGTTTAAAGGGAGCAGAAGGAAGCACGGAAAAAAATAAGGCCTGCTAATCTTCACAGTATCAGTAAAAGATCTGCTGTTTAATATTAAATCCATGGCAATCTCAGTGGTTTTTTTTTTTGTTTGGTTTGTGTGAAGTGTTGAGGAAGTGTACCGCAACAGACACCCCTGTGATGTTTAATGACGTGAAGAAGACATGGATGAATTGACTCAAATTCCAACCCTCTAAATGCCTGTTTATTTGTTCTCTAACAGAGGATACAAGTCACATTAGTGGTAATATTCTCCCTTTCTCACTTCAGACTCAACCTGTGTTGATCTTGAGCTGTTTAGAGCTATACTCCACAGAACAAGAGAGGTGATTCATTTCAAGTGTATTGCATAAACAGTCTGCTCCATCTGTTCCCATTGGGTCACAGGAATTCCTCACCATTCCAGTGAACAGTCCATGTTCACCTTTGCCGTCATTTTGTAGCTTGACAATTATTGAGAAATTGGAACAGACCAATTTGATGCCCAGGAAGTTGTGCATGCTCTGAAATACTGGCTGCAAGCTTAATTTTAACAAATAATTGGAATGTCATGGGTTTAATGATGTCTCTTCACTTGGCTATCTGACAGTAACTATGTAATGTAAAAGAGACGTTAAAAATGGCTTTGCGAAATTAACTCCTGTTGCTCACTGTGTTTTGAGTCATATCTGCCTTATTTACTGTCAAAATAATATTTCCATTCCTGCTAGCTTTGAAAGGCCAATATGATCACAGCAGAGTGAGTTGAAATCCATTCCAAAAGACAATGCTGAAAGAATCAGTTATATTCTGTGTCCTGAGATTGTTAGACTTAGTGATGGGCAAAAAAGACCCAGATCCTAAGTCTGACTCCTAAATTTAGTAATTTGTCATGTTTTCAAGAGACAGTAAATGCAGAATGCCGAAAGAAAGTCACTTCTGCAGTTACAGTCCAAGACCAAACATTGGAGATCTGAGATCTGACTGCCTGCTTGGCTTTGGGCAAGTTGTTCTCAGTTTGCCCATCTGTAAGATGGGGCTAATTACCACATTTACCTTATTGCTGCCTGAGTGAGGTTTGTGCTAGCTGTGTTTATAAACTGCTTTGCCTTGCTTGCTTTGGAGTTCCTGGCACTGTGGCCTGTGATTTTTGAGGTTGTTTGCTGCAGTACAATCCACACTTGCAGGGAGGTTGTGAGACTTTATTTCTGTCAGCTGTGCATAGGAGGGGAGAGCTGCAAACTCTAGAATGTCAGAATGTCAAGGCTCAGGCGGATTGCGTGCAATCCTAATCCAGCCCTGCAGCTTTGACCTTTGAAGCAAGCTTCACCTTGAGACAGTTGAAGAAATCTATGTATGTTTGTATAAAAATATTTTTTGTGATACAAGGAATTTGCTCTTCAGGAGCAAATTCCCTTCCCAGTAAAGGAATTCAGGTCCTGATCTGATCTGGAAATGAACCTGGTGTTCTAAGACCAAAGAGACAGACTTCTCTCTTGGGGCTAAAGCAGGGAGTGTAATTAGGATAATCTGTGCTCCTCTTCTGCTGAAATCCATCTCAGACCTAATGATGCTTTCCTGCTAGGAAAGATAAAATAAGTTCCTGTATGAGATAATTCTCTAGGTTCACTTAGACAACATTTTTACTCTGTGATAGACTATGTCTTGGGTGCCTGAGAACCTGACATCTTGCTATTGCTTTTCTGCCACACACTGTTCCCTCCTAATTTTAATCTGGAGCGCAGTTATTCTTTCCTTAGCTAAAAGGGGAATTTCAGGTTTGGTTCATTCTTTCTGATGGAATCTAGTCCAGGCCGGACTCTGCTCCCTTAGGAGGAGAGCAGAGAATTCATTCTCAATGAAATCTGAGGCTCTCAGAAGTAAAAGCTGTTGACTTTGTCATACCGTGCAAATGTGCATTGCTTTTAGCAAGACAATAAAGGGTAAATGGGGTGATCTCTGCTCCCGTGGAGAGGTCGGGTGGTTACATTACACAATCTTCTCGAGCATCTTGCAGCAAATACATGGGTTATATTAAAAGTTGCAATCATATCATTTTTTAAAAGTAAATTGCTGACCTTATGCAGTGGAATCAGCTTTATTGAATTTCGCCAAAAATGCGTTTATAATCCCCCCGCCCCCGCATGCACATGATATTCATGTCCTTGCTGCCCATCTGGAAATGTCCCTTTTTATGGGGATAAAATTCAATTTGTCTTTGTCTCTGCCTTGCCTCACCTTTTAAGATTCCATCCTTAAGAGACACCAGTGGATATCTGTCCCAGAGAATGAAGAGGGGCAATATCCCTGCATGGCTGGCTGGCTGATTGTGAGCCAACTGCCACGGAACAAATAAATAAGCTTTTCACATCTAGAGGACAAATAAAGCTGAGGACAGGTGTAATAGGAGTGTTTCTCCAGGAGCGTGGTGGCCTTGGCATAGGGAAGAATTTACTTTGATTTGCAAATACTTATGTTTTGCTTCTGGATTTCTTTCTGATTGCCACACAGTACGAACTGTAACCTCCACAAATAATTACTGTGCTGCGTGTCCTCCTTCAGTAAGAACTGTAAAACCCTCGAGGCTTTGCCCACGTACAGCCCCTTGCCCGAATTCACTCAAGAAATAGAGTTTGGCAGCTTGCTCAAGAATTTAACAACTGTGTACCCCAAATTTCTGTACTGCTTTGTGTAGTCACAGTACTCTAGAAATATTAAGTGACTAAGCTTGAGACACCTTTTGTGGAATGACAAGATTGTAGAGTTAATTTAATGTACTTTTCCTTTTATTTCCTCTTTGTTAGACCTTTGCCTTTTGCAGACAGTTTGCAAACTCCTCATTTCAGTGGGAAGCAAAGGAAACGCCAGACCCTTTTTAGATGTGGAAACTCTGTCAAATGCATTAAAAACAGTGAGGTCTGAGAGATTTCTGACTCCTGATCACATATATGTATATCTCTCCATACTGTGTCGTACTGACAGAGTGATGTAGTGCTGTTTATAGCATTTTCAGTAAAATTACTTGCAGTATTTCTGTGTTTATCCTCTCCAGGCCCCAGCTGCTTTGGGGGGTGGGAGAGGTTAAGCTAGTTTTATTCAATAAAATCAGTGTAAACTGTCTAAGTAAATGAAGGGGAGATTGGCCTCTGCAGTTTCACATGTGTCCTTTCTTACAACATCTCCCCCAGTATCTCTTCCTTAATATATTACTGTTTTTAAAGACTAGCTGCTCAGAGATACAGAGGAACGATCAGAGCATCAGTGCTCCTGCTCTCCAAGTAACCAGCAGAACGCAGCTGTGAACCTCAGAAATCTCAAACACATGTTTAAAAGATGACTCTGTGTGTGTTTAAAAAAGAGAGCGAGAGAGGATTCAAGGGAACCAAAAAATAGCAGGTTCCATTACTGTAATTAAATGGCAGCATTTAACCTATCAGGCCGTTGCGTGTATGTGAGAGACGAGCAGGGAGCTGCATTTGAAATGATCACTGTCTTCCTTGGGGGATAGAGTAGTTAAATAATTTGTTTGTGAGGTGTGAGTTCCGTGTCGGGTAAAGCAAGTGCTTGCGTGTGCGTAGCTTAGAAGCTGGGCTGGCTGGCTGCTGGCTGAGAATACCCTGGAGGTTGCTGCTCACTAGTACGTGCACTGTCAAGAGGAACACAGATTGCCCCTGCCCACTTGCCAGCTTATCTGCAGTCAAGGTCTCACCTGGGCCCAGAGCTTGCATCAGAAAAGGAGAACTTATTTTTAATGCAAGGGCCACTTGAGACAGAACTAGCAGTAAAATAAAACCAGGGAGGAAGCAGGGGAAGACAAGAATCTGGCATCTTTCAGTGAGCTTTATCTGCTCTGGTGGCTGTGAAGGGTAAGTTCTCTCTGGGTGTTGGACTTGGCACTGAAGAGCGTAGGGCTGTCATCCTTGTGAAGCTGTTGCTCAGAGATTGGCCCCTTAAACAGAACAGCAAACTGTTGCTTCCCCTGCAACAGTCTTCTTACTTGTGCCTGACATGATTCCAGCGGTGCAAGACTGTAGTGTGCAAAACTGTGTGGAGAGAGAGAGATCTGCAAAGGGCATCCTTGGCCCTTCATTGTTGACCTCAACTCTGAGAACAGCTCTTTGGACACATCTGTATAGTGGTATGGATTTGGGCATTTCATGTAGTGCCCAGAAGGGATTATCTTCCCGTTTTCATTCACTCCATTTGTGAGGTGATCCCTTTGTTTAGGGGCTGTTTCCTAGTCCTCAAACTCCACAGTGTGAGTGGATATTAGCAGCAAGTTTTGCAGCTGCTTCACCAACTGATCTGACTTGTGTTATGTTGCAGGAACATGCCCATAAAGGTTTCTTAATCTTCACTCTGGTTGCTGTGTGGATTCTGTGTAGCCACTCCCATTTTAACTTTTTCTGAGACTCGGTGAGAAACAAAAATACATTTCAGTATTTGAATATTTAACCTCAGTGACTGGATTTTAAGTGCAACACTTGACTGGAAGGAGACCAGAGGAGAGACATGTACTTTTGTCACCCAGTCAAAGCAAAGCATCGGTTTGAGTCCTTGTGTAGTTTGGTGAGAGTTGGAAATCTGGAAGTGTTTCCAAAGGTGATCTACGAACACACACCCACCCAAAGAGGATTAAAAAAGGATACCTAGCTCAAACACAGGTAATAAGTGTATGGATTCTTCAGGCTTGTCAGTTCCTACATGATAACTGTGTCAATCCCAAACCCTTTACAAAGGATATTTTATAATATTATTCCTGGTTTACAGATGTAGAAACTGAGGCAGATGGAGGTTAAGTGACCTACACAAGGTCAATAGCAAAGCTGGGAATAGAACCCAAATGTGCAGAGGCTTTTTATGATACTAATAAGGAAGCTCTGGAGGTGTGTTTGGCATGGTAATCAGAGCCCTGGAGAACTCGGAGCAGTTAGTGTGTTCTGTGCACATCCCGAGGGAGCAATGATGAAACTTCTTTTCTACCTTACCACTCCAGTTCTCCATGTGTGGTCACTGTAGTTTTTCCACCACTTAACCTCGTTATTTTTAGTTTTGTTAGCGTTAGTCGTCCTTTGGGCAGTTAATCCAGACTCCTTTAATTTTCTCCAGAACTCTGAAGAGCTGTTGAAGGCATATGAGGAGAGAAAAAACCAACCCAAGCAATAAACCAACTAAAAGATGAAAAATGATCTTTTGTAACTTCTGCTGTTTTGTTGACTTGTCCCCTAATGGCTTTTGTCTTTGCTCTTCTTTTATCACGAAGGACCCTGTTTGAATGTGTAATCTTGGTTTCTTGAAAGTTCATTTGCTATTGTTTCTTTCTTCTCCACCCAAGATTAACATCCTGTGCGATGACATAGATGGTTGTTGTCTAAGTGGACCAACAAAATTGTGAAGGGCAGGTGGGGAAATATTTATACAGTTGTGTTAAAAATTACAAAGTAGCTTTGCCTTTTAAACAGAAGGTATTTCAACACTGCTATTGGCAGCATCAGCCTTTAATTTTACAGGTGGCTAGCTTTGTAGTAGCATTCAGCAAACAATATTTTAATGGCATGTAAAAAAAATTCTCTAAAACAAAAGAAAGAAGAAGGAGGACGATTTATAACCTGCAATGAATACCTGCTGACATGTCAGTTTATAATAGTGCATTAGCGTCTTGGTCTTTCTTGGGGAAGTGCAAACCAGCTTTACCTGATACATTTGTACCATAATAATCAAATAGGTAGTATTTAGAGGTGTTTTTCTTAATTGAGCTTATCTGCTCCATGCGATGGGACCTGACTCCTAGGTGTCTAACATTGATTCCACTTAATAGAAACTAGATTAGAGGAGCAAAGACTGTAAGGTTGTGAGGAAATAGCTGTCAGAAAATGTCTTGGGCACCTGTGTTCATGCCTCTCACCCAGTGTTGGTTTCTATCTGTTTCCATATGTTTTTCCATATAGGCTTCCATGTACTTTCACATTTGCTTACAACACTCAGCTGTAGCTGCTGCTCTCCATGCTCCTTATAGCGACATCCTGATGGAGCACAGGGCACTCTGGCGTACAGCGTAGTCAGTGTTCTGTTCTGTCTGTTCTTCAAACACTAAAACTTCATTTAATACACACTTTATATGATTTTCCTTGTGATAAGTCTGGACTAATGGGTTTGTTTTGTTCCTTTCTAAAGTTTAAAGTTTTGAAACTAAAAGAGGAAATAAATAACATCGAGGCAAGTTGCAGTTAATCTTGGTCTGCAGAGGCTGCTCCCTGGCAGGGACTGTCTAATGTAGAAAATATCCAGATGCTCTTGTTAGTGTGTTTGGGGCAATCAGTAACTCCAGTGGAGTAGAAGGATCAGGGAATGCTCCATCAGGACAGATTTTCCCATTCTTTTATAGAAAACCAAGTCCTCCTTTATCCAGTTATTCCACATTAGGGCCAGGCTGCTAGGTCAGATCTGTTATGGACCATATTCAGGCTGTGCCACTGAAAGGCCTTCACTTCAGTGCTGGAATTTTTGTGATGTGCTGGATCAAGCTATTGGAAATACAGTTCAAATGTGGAGTTTGAAACTAAATCAACTCCAAATCTCCTGTATTTATTGCCAGTGTTTTTACCATACCCAAGTTTAAGACAACCTCTGACTGTCTCCTTAGAAACTCCTGGAGATAATATCACAGGTCAAAGAGTAGCCAAAGCCCAATCATTTTGTTACTAATGCCGAACAAACTATACTTAACAAAATAGTTTTCTTTCACATGAAGTAAATGGATCTGAAGCACAAATGTTTTCTGGCACTGCTGGTTTTAAAATGTGTGGTTAAGTTTGAGTAATGAAGTTTAGCTTTTAGGCTTTTGAAGTGCTGTGTACCAAACTCTTCTACTTTTGGAAAGAAACTTGTAGAACACATTGATATCCTTTCACCTTTGGAGACTGTTTTTTGTTGAAGTTCCCAATTTAATAGAAGAGAAATTTCATAGGCTGATGTTTGCTCTAAGTGACTTCACTGCTGTGTGCAGTAGTTTTCTTTCCAACCTGTCTTTCCTTCACATAGACCATTGAACGCTTCTGCTCTGTTTCTGCACAGTACCTGGCACAGTACCTGCACAGTGAATGCCTTTTGGGCTCTCTAAGGACTATTATAATACAAATAAAGATCATCAAGAACCGTCACCATGAGACTTGTTTCTCTGCAGGAATAACAGCAAGCATTTGCAGATCACAGGTTGGGTATGCTTGGAAACTTAGCTCTTTAGTGTATCTAATACTTGTTTTCTCCAAATGCAAAGCCTTATTTCTAGGAGATTGTCAGCTGTGGTTACAGGTTATGACAGCACTATGGTTACTACAGTAATGTCTCTTTTCATTATCTGCATTTTCTGCCCTATATGGGCTTCTTTTGAACAAATGTCAGAGCCTTGGTTATGTTCTGTTCCTGATAAACTACCTTGGAATCGGCATGCTGGCATAAACCTTTAGACCCCAAAGTGGATATTAATTGGAAGTAATTTCAGATATGCAGGGGATTTTGTTCTCTAAGTAGCGTTCTCACTTCATGTACTGGCTGAATCGAATGCCCTATGTGCTTGTGCTCCAGCATTAGCATCCAGCTTAGTTACGTCTCCTGTCTCTTCATCACCAGTGGTGCAGTGCACAGGTGGACTTTACCGATGTCCGCTCAAAGGTGACTTTCTAACAGATACTCTCCTTCTGCTTGTATGGTAGTAGAAAGGAAAAGCTGAAGGCAAGAGATGGAAAAATAAGACCCAGAGATGGAAAAAAAAAAAGTTTCCCTTCATTTTTAGGAGAGGTTTTTATTTATGTTCCTTGTTTCTTCTATCTTTCCTACTGGTCAAGGTATTCTTAGAGTGATTCTCCAGGAGACAGATCTTTGGAAGAGAGTACCCAAGGTGGATGTTTCTGTCTGTTTCTGCATATACTTGTGTAGGAGTTTAACTGAACTTTGTAATAAAATTCCTGGTTCTGTAATTCAGGTTACTGAGGGCTTCTGGACATGTCTTGTTTGATTTAGAGTCATGTTGCGCTCTCTGCCTTTTTTCTAATTTGAACTTTCTGTGAAGCAAAAATTGAGCCTGTTGAATTATGCTGTCTGCTACCTGAAGATTTGTTGTAGATTAATTCAAAACTGAGGCACCCAAACCCTGTTATGGCCATGCTAGCACTGCATCTAATAGGATTGCAGCGTTTCAGAACCCCTAGCCACTCTGTCCTGCATGCTCTTCCTCCTCCTCTCCTCTTAGTGCTTTGGCCCCTGAAATACATAGCTTACTGCTGGAAGCTCTTAGTTAAGGTATTCCCTTCCTTTTTGTCGATGTGAGACCAGAGATAACATACTTCATGAAAGCAAGGAGCTTACTTTACATTGGAAGAGGAAGACCTGACCTCTCTTACTACAAGTGAAACTGTATTTTCCCTGCCTTGAATCAACCACTGAAATACACTTTGCACTGACCTACAATGCTGTGATTTATGCTGTGATATGCTTTGTGGTATTACAATGTCCTTTTGCCTTTGTGTTTGATTTTTTCCCCTCTAATAAATTGCAGTGGGCACATTGTCAGTGGCCAGGGGTGTTTGCCCAAAATGCCCAGAGGAGAGGGAGGCATTCTCTCTGCTGCCTCAGAGAAGGAATCCTGTGCGTTTTTTTCCTCCTCTCCCTTAGTCTTAGTACATTATTTTCCTTTATATTTCCTCCTTATTTTGAAATGGTATTAACAAGGGAGATTTTAAAAAATAAGCTACTAAAGGAAACATTTCTCCTTCTTGTGTGCACACATGTACATGTTACGCAGACATGAATGAGTGCTAGAGGGAACTTTTTCCTTTTACATGTCCAACTTCTCATATATAGAGAACTGTGCAGAAAAGTTGTAGTACTCTTTCCCCTTCCTTTTCATTCCGAGACATGCTGAGCAAGTCACTTGCCCTTTCTTAGTCAGAGTGAAAATACTTTGATCCAGTTTTCTGAAGACAATACTCATTTCATAAGAATATTATTCAGTAGAAAATAGGGAGGATTTAGTTTGTTTGTTTAGTATTTAAGCAAGTGAATAAGGCAGATTAGGGGAAGGGGGGCAGACTGGACCCATAAACAAGGTGATATATAATATTTTTTTTCGTTCTCCTTTTAAATAAATACCGATCAGCTTTATGTTCAGAGACAATAGGAGCCGTTGGCTTAAATTTGCAGTTTACTGTATTTATGGCTGTAATATCAAGGTGCTGCCGTCGTAATTTCATGCCCCAATGAGAAGAGCAAGGTCGAAGCAAATGCTTCCATCGGCATCTGCTAACACACTAACTCATAAACAAGGCCCGGCTGGATCAGGTGGCACGGAATAATACAGGCTAATGAAATACAGCACAGCTTTCCATTACTGTTAGTTTTTACAGTGTCGTCATTACGTGTAATTTATGTTTAAAAAATTCAATTTTATACAAGGCTCTGGGAAATAGGGGTCTGCAGGTCACCCGACGACTTTTAACGGCTCTGAGAGTCCTTATTGCACTCTCCTGTTCCAACAAAATGTTAATAATAAATAACAAAAAAAATCCCTCTTTTACTTTTTCTCTGGTTTGCATATCTTGCTCTGTCTTTTTAATTACCAAGCGGTTAAGGAGAGTTTGGGGCTCTGGATGATGTCAGGAGTTATCCCCTTGGCTGATGCTCCCAGAGGGGGGTCACTATCTGCTTGCTTTTCTTTTGTCTGTCTATCAATCACCCGGGGTCCTGTAAATGGAGTAAACACAGCTGAGGAGAGGGAGATACTTAACAACCTCTCTCCCAAACCCTCACCCTCTGACATTGCCCTCCTCTCCTCCATTACACTCCATTTTATTATAGACTCCAAAAAGCTTGGCCAGGAAGAGAAACTGCTGCCAGCTTTATTTATTTATTTATTTATATGTCTTATGCCAAAATACTTTTTATTTTAACCTTTTCCTTCCTGGTTGGTTTGCTGCAGCTCTTGGCATTGTACTGTCAGTCAGGTTTTCCTTCCTTACTTTAGTGTTGTCTCTGAGCTCAGAGCACCTCTATCAGTTCTGATTGCTGCTTCGTCACCCTGATAGGTTAAAGTATATAATGATTCTTAAAGATTGCAATTGCATAATTAAGAGCCTTGTAGAGGAATAAAGCTGTAAGAATTCAAAACCCCCTCAGTAACTCACTGAGTTACTTTTTTTCCTGCGTTTTCCAGCCTGGTACTTGAAACCAGTCGTTTCCCCTTTGATGTTTGGGTTCCTTCACACCAAGTTTGAGCTGGAAGTGCAGCAGCAGGATGTTTACATTCAAATACAGCAGCTTAATGTAAATGAAGGGTAAAAAAATCAGAGCGATGATTCTGAGACCTTAGATTTTGTTGCAGTGTTGGGTTGAGCCTCATGCACGCCTCATGAACCAAGACATGTGCTAGAAAGGGTATCAGGAGACTTTGCCTTTTTGACCTGTTTGAAATGTGTTCAGCTGAGCCCAGAGTAGGATATAGGAGAAACATTTGATAAAGGAATCACCCGGCACTGCGTGTTGCTGACTGAACAGGTGGAATCATTAGTCTGGATCAGATCCCAGAAGGGTTTTATGATGATTCTTTTAAAATGTGGCCATGTTCTTTCTGAGCAGAGTTGACTCAGTGGCTTCCAGGAACAGGAGCGTCATGTTGTTTCAGGGTCTCTACCAGCAGGTCTTCCTTTTAATCATATGATACCATGCAATAATTTTGGGTGGCCATTGTTTGTTGTAGCTATGAGTTGTCCAGTTCTGTTTTGTTTTCTTCTTAATAGAAAGTGCTTGCACGTGTGAGTGAAACAGCAATAGATACCGCCCCTGAGCCTCAGCCCTCCCCTGCCTTTTGTCCCAGCAGAAGGCTATGTGTGATGATTGCTCCAGGGTAGTCTGTCAGAGTGGTAATGAAGCTGGCTTTGGAAACCCACAAAAGGAACTTCATTCTTACCACCACCTTTCCCTGTCATGGCAGGATTCTTTATTTCTTGCTAAGCAGAGATTTTCTTACTAAAACTAATGTTGCCTTCAGGTTGTGAAAATTGTGCATGAGTTATTAGATTGGGCAATGTGAGGAGGAATGTAATGAAGAAAAGATATGCTCAGTGGATGGAATGAGGAAAAGGGTTGTCACTGAAATATTGGAGCCTGTATCAGAGAAGAGAAGACTTAGTGGCTCACCTGGTTAAGCTCCCGCAAGCGCTTTGCACCACGGTTAATTGCTACTGTGTTTCACCCAGAAAATACAGAAGAATGAATTTATGGTGAAACAAGGGACTGGGACTTGCATCTCCCGGGCTTTATTTTCTGACTGTCGGAGATTCAGTTCTGACCTTGGCACACTTCTCATATCTCTACATCTCACTTCTTCCTCATCTGTAAAATATGGCACTTCTAGGTACTTCTCTACTTCAGACTGGTCGTAAGAGGAAGAATATTTTGGTATACATGAGTTCTTTATAGTAAATAGCAGCAGGTGCTATTAAAAAACACTAAACTGACAATCAGATCCTAGAAGTTCTTGAGCAAAGGAGCATTTTAGATGATACCCGAGGTACAGGCACCGAGCCCATTTTTTGGACTCTGACTTGCTCAGATTCTGTGTTTCACTACGATTTCCAGAGGCTGAGCGATCCCTGGAAACTGAGCAGCGGTGGTGACAATCACAAAAGAGGGTCAGCAAGGACCTCTGAGTGCAAGAACAGTCATGGGTGCTGGATTAGTCAAATCAACACCCCGAAGCCTGAAAAGGGAATTTTAAAGCTTTGTGAAAATTACAACTAATTCTTTGTGAGGGCTGTGGTGCTGTAGAGGAATGAAATGGATGGTTGGGGGAAGGGAAGAGGTTTGCATTCTGTAGGGTTGTGAAGACAGTTTCCTTGCATCCTTTTCCTCAGCTCAGTCCTTGCTCAGTACCCTCTGCGGTTAGATTATTCCTTGCAGATAGCAATCAACTGGAAGGAAGTGTGTGTCTAATTTGCATGAGATTATTTAAAACAAAAAAAAAGGTCTGCATTAGTCAGGGTGATGGTAAACAACGCAAAGAGATGCCTTTTATAATATAGCTGTGGCTCAGCTCTCAAAGCCAAATATAATTCACTTACAATTGGCAGTTTCCTTTATTGTTCCTTTTAACCTTTTGCATTCTGCGTGGTGTTGATCTTGCTGCAACTCCAGAAGAAATAAAATGATTGTTTTCCAGACTCTTGAGGAGGTGAATTTAGAGCAATGCTTCTGCTAGATGAAGTGATTTTCTTGACATACCTATTTAAGGGTTATGTTAGACACAAAGCTCCAGGTTTTGTGGCACTGTCTCTGGATCCAGGGGAAGTGTATTATTTTTGGGTTACCAGCTTTCTGATAGATAAAGGTAATGAGTGGACAATGGATACTTTGACATGATGCAGTAATAGAAGGAATGTGATAAAACAAATTAAGGTGAGAGACTGGAGCAAATGACACTTTGATCTGTTTTACAGATTCCCACTTTACTTGTAATTAGTGTATTGTGAGTGAGTAGTTTGGGACTTTGAAAACACTCTGTGTGCATACGTGGGTGTAAGTGGTGAATCTGAAAAAGTTCAGTCCAAAGGGAATTTTGATGAATTAGTTCCGATTGCCTGAGGAGAGGCTTAGAATATCTTGAATACCTTTGTTAGTGTGTGTGAGAAATGACAATCATGAAGACAGGTATACTTCTGAAGCCACTGATGACTAGTTGCAGTGCAGACATACTCCATGTATATGCTTAAGGAATCAGATCTGGGAGATTATTTCCTTGATGCTTGGAGGCCAAGATGATAGGGCTTTAAAAACATCTTGTTCAGATGAATTAAACGGAGGTGTTCCAAGGTGATGGCACTCCCAGTCTTCTCTGATAATTAAGAATGGATGTAGTTGTGGTGTTCTTTTGTACGATGCCACTCTAATACCGTGAACAAGACCACTTTTGCAAGGCAGCAGAATAGTCCAGGAAAGTAATGACAATTTTCATTTGCACAAGATTCAAACCAGGAACTCAAATGTGAAAGGTTTCCCATTGTTCTGTCATTCACATCAGCTTTTTCTGAAGAGTGCAGCAGACTTTTAAGGGAAACAGTGATAGTTGAGTATCTGTAGTTGGCAAGACCAGAATAATCCTAGAAGAGTGTTTTAGCTGCAGAGGGTTTCAGGGTTTTTGTCTCAAACAGGATGAGAATAGAAGGGGCAGTTTGGTTAGGAAACAATAGGCATTGTTTCCTGCTCTTATTGTAAATGAAGTAAGGATCCTCCACGACTTCCGACTTCCGTACATTTGTAGTGTTAACTATTATCAGCTCTGCTATCTTTGCACGGAACAAAATATTCTGTGCTGGTGGGAGCCACAGTTGCGTCCAGGAGCTAATGTGGTCTCAATCTCGATGAAATTCCATAGTTGCTAGTGGTCTGCAGTGTTTGCTTCTGTGTATGCCTTCTACACTGGGTAATTAGGAGCTGCTTAAATCGGTTTCTTTCTGATCAGGCCATCGCTTTTTGACACTGATTAGGCACTGTAAATACTGCTTCTGTAACTAGAACTGTAGGCTGAGTTGTGTTTGTGTGCCTGCAAGTCTTGTTCCGTACCGTTATGTGTGGCTTTGGCTCCTTACTCTTTGAGGCATGCATCAAATACAAGTAATGCAGGATTTTGTCAGCTTGCAGGACCAGAGATCAGGAACTTCAAATTTCTGACACTGTTTCTGACACTGACAGTATTCTGATACGTTAGAGCAGTCACATCACTTCACTGGGCATCAGTAGCTGCACTGTACATAGAGTAATACCTCTCGGGAGCTCACAGTGTCTAACAGACTCACAGGGGCAGGGTAAAGATCTCTTAATAGTTCTAAAGCCATCTGAATACCGAAAGCACTGTCTTAGTACTTTCTGATATTAAATAATAGTTCGGAGACAGAGTTGTGTATTTATTTCTGGCAATATTGTTAGTGTTACAGATTGTTCTGTCTAGACCCCCAGTACACAGTGATACTGAAGATACAAAAATTAGGTAATATGCCCAAAGGCCTTTCTGTGTTGTATCTCCCTGTGATGTTGAAAAGCTAGGTGTGTTAAAGGATTCGGTTCAGGAGTTTCATCTATCAGCAATACTCTGCAGATCTCAAGTGGAAACGATGGAAAGTATTCCCCCATTCTTCTCCCACTGCTGTCAGATCCATGTCATTTTCCTTACTGCAGTCAGTCCCTACAGCTACAGCCTGTCTGAGCGTCAAGTTGTCTGTCTGTTCTCTTCTGTTTCCTTGAATCTATGTTCTCCATTCGAACCTTTCTAAGTCACAGAATCATAGAGCTGTTTCAGTTGGAAAAGCCCTCTCTAAGATCATCTGTCCAGCCATCAACCCAACACCACCATGGCCATTAAACCACATCCCCAGCATTTGTGCGTACACACTGCATGTACAGTAAAAGGTCCCAGGTCACTTCACATGTTCCTCATAGCAGGGACACTGGCTTTCCATCTGCTTCTGTGCAGGAGGATAACACAGCTGTCCAGTCCCCACATCATGGTTGCCATCTGAGTACTACATTCTTTTTTTCCAGAGGATGTTTTCTCCTGTTGGAAAAATTAATCCAGCTGTGTTTTCTTCTTCACAGACGCTGATCATTGTGAATCCTTTAGCTGCTTTGCTTTTCTCCCTTGTTGGCCAAATCCTTTCCATGTGTTGTGGCCAATTACACATGGTCATCCTGGCATTTCCTGATGGCAGGAGTGACTGCACCAACATGTACCATGTGTGCAGTGTTACCACAGCTCTGTGAGAAATAAAAACCAGGCTGCCCTAGGGCAATCCAATCAGGCAGCAATAGGCTGGGGCAATGCTAAGCTGAAAGTTTGGGCTTGGCCTTGTTTTGATCTGTTTTGTTATAGTTTTATTTCCTCCTCACATTCTGTGTCCCATTCATACTAATCACAGTCAGTCCTGATTTTTTCTTTTTATTTCTGCATTTGTCATAAAATAAAGCAAATTATTCCCGTCTTCGGAAACGATCTAGACTAATTAGTCGTCTAACCCAATAATTAGTTTTTTGTTTCCCTGTCTGTTTTCATGCATTATTGTTAGTTTTTTCCCCTCTTTTTTTTTTTTACACCATTACAGATTAAAATGAGCCACATTTGCAGTTGATGGTATCTTTTTTTCGGAGGAAGAATGGCGAATTGCAATAGAAAGCTACTTCAAAAGCAGCAATAAACTCAAGGATAAATTAAGGAAATTGAATGAGCCACATTTGGAAGCAGCGTTGAGGCTAATATTCTGTCGCTTAAGGTTAAATTGCAACAGAGAAAGAGAGAAGGAGACATTCCAGTGAATCCAAAATTGGGGAGGCATTACTGCTCAAGTCAGTGCCAAAATTCTTTGCAGCTTGAAAGGGTTCTGCCTGGCTTGAGAATTTAATTATGCGTGCATCAAGTGGGTAAAGGTGCTAAACTGATTTCATTTCCTCTGCTCCCCCAGGCCTGACAGATGAAGAAATTGACCTGGCTTTCCAGCAGTCGGGCACAAGCACGGACGAGCCACAGTCCCCAGGTCCTTCTGCACAGCTGGTGCCACCTCCACTCTCTCACCCTGTGGTGCATAGTAAGTCACACTTTAAAAAACATCTGGTCTTGTTGCTTTCTGTGGTGATTTCTGCAGCAGTTTCACAGATTTCTGCGCCAGATTCTGTGTTCCACTTCAACTTATGCCATACAACTTGTCTGAGTCATACACCAAGTGTTACTTGAATGGGCTTCGTAGTTGTCAGTCCCTGTCACAAGATCACAAGGGAAATGAGATACAAATGATCATCATCTGCAAACAAACATCATACATACCAGTCTGTGACACCTCTTGACTTGAAGGTGTATAGTCAATACAAATTAGATTCTGACCCACTATAGGGACTTGGAAAAAGCATTTAGTCAGTGTAGCACTCAGTCTTCTCTTCTAAAACTTAATGTCCGTCACGCTTCCCTTCATCAGGAGGGTTTTACAATATTTAGGTCATTAACACATGACAGAGCTGAGAGGTTCTTGGATAGAAGGTGCTGTCAGAGTGCAGCACTGTTACGTCTTTAGTTATTGCAACAGTGAACTCTGTCCAATAAATTGTTGAACATCATCACAAAGTTTTGTCTTTTAGTCAGAGGACTTTGTTAACTGGTCAGGGAAACAATCAGTTCATAGAGTCATGGAATATCTTGAGATGACCCCTAAGAATTATGGAGTCCAACTCCCTGCTCCTCACAGGACTAGCTACAATTAAAGCATAGGAGTAAGCATCATCCAGATGCTCCATGAACTCTTGACAATTAATGTCTTGAACAGTTACTTGCAAGACTGTATTTTCATCACAGACAGCAAGCTAGAATATAAGGTCTGCAGGACTTACTCTGTGACTTCCTGTCTGTGAGTTTAAGGTATGGCACAACAGATCCCCAGTATGAATGAGTTTTAAGAGTGCTGTCGGGTTACAACTAATAGCAAACAGTTACTGTGGCTCCTTAATTTTAACAAGTTTTCTCTCTTCAATCTTGACTAATCTGAAATTCTGTGTGCACTGTGTGGATGTGATTGTGTGATTTTGTGTACAAAATAGGCTCTCAAAGAATTGTTCAGGTCCCACCATAATCTGTGTAGGCTCCACATTTGCATACAGATTTGCATTTTAAAACAAACCTCGCAAAAAAGTATCTAAGCTCCAAACAATAAAACCCAAAGTATACACCATTAAAAATCCATCAAAAGAAGCTCTTCAGCTCACATGTGTCTGGCAGTTTGAAAATCACTTTGCTTACCTGCCAAGTATTAAGAATAGCATTTGGATACTGCTCCGGAACAGCTCTAGCCAGGTCAGGTGTTAACTGATGTAGCAGTCTACCAACAGTTGTGTGTAGTCACTTGTGGCACAGTGTTGCTGTTGCGGAGAAGATACCAGCCTTGCTTTCTGAGGCTTTTGAGTGCTCTGGTTTGGCGCTGTTTGGGAGGAAAAACGTTCGTGATGGAACTGAGCTCAGAAGAGGAATATTTATGACTTGTATTGGGTGTACTGGTGAACTCCAGAACTGAATTCTGCCTCCTGGGCTAATACCTGTCTGCTGTAGTTCACAGAAAATGCCAGAAAAGCAAAATCTGCTCCCTTGCTGAAGAAACAGTGCCAGACGCCTCTTAGTGCTATCCATTGCTTATTCAGCTCTTATCACTACCTTAGAGTGGATGAGTTAATCTTCCCTTATTTTATAGTGTTCCACTAATATGAGTAGGGCAGAAAAGAAGTATGCAGTTCAGACTGGAAAACACTGTCGTGATTGCTAACCCTTTCAGTTTTATCACTGTTTGGTTTTGATGGTTTTCATAGAATCATAGAATGGTTTAGGTTGGAAGGGACCTCAAGGACCATCCAGCTCCAACCCCCTCCATAGGCAGGGACACCTCCCACTAGAGTAGGTTGCTCAAGGCCTCATCCAGCCTGGCCTTAAATGCCTCCAGGGAGGAAGTATCCACAACCTCCCTGGGCAGCCCGTTTCAGTGTCACACCACCCTCACTGTGAAGAACTTCCTCCTAACATCCAGTCTAAATCTCCCCTCTTCCAGTTTAAACCCATTCCCCCTCGTCCTGTCATTACAAGACCTTGTCAATAGTCCCTCCCCAGCCTTCCTGTAGGCTCCCTTCAGATACTGGGAAGCCACTATAAGGTCTCTTCGAAGCCTTCTCTTCTCCTTTTACTATTTTGACTTTCCTCAAAGCAGCAGCTCTCAATTTCTCCTTACCATCTAAGAATCTTAACTAGTATGTAAACATCAAAATATTCCCAGTAGTAACTCAAGGTCGGGAGTGGTGGTTCTTTACTCTGCTCTTGTGAGACATTATCTCAAATACTGTGTCCATTTCTGGTGTCTGCAGCGTAAGAAGGACATAAGACAATTGGAGCAGGTCCAGAGGAAGGCTGCAAAGATGATCCAAGGGCTGGAGCACTCTCCTGTGAGGATAGGCTGAGGGAGCTGGGGTTGTTCAGCACAGAGAAGACTCTGAAAGGAACCTTAGAGCTGCCTTCCAATACCTGAAAGGAACCTGCAGTAAGGCTGCAGAGGGATTTTTTATAAGGGTATGTAGTAATAGGACAAGGGGGAATGGTTTTATGCTGAGGGAGAGCAGGTTTGAGTCTGAATCTTGGGAAGAAGTTCTTCAGTATGAGGGTGATGAGACTCTGGAATAGGCTGCCCAGGGAGGTTGTGGATGCCACCTGGGGGTGTTCAAGGCCAGGTGGGATGAGGTCTTGAGCAGCTGAGTCTAGTCAAGAGGTGTCCCTGCCCATGGCGGGGAGGTTGGATTAGACAATCTCTGAGGTCCCTTCCAACCTGAGCCATTCTGTGGTCCTATGAACTCCAAGGAGAAGTCTGAAAGGATCATTCTACGATTCTCAGAAGCCCAAGGTGAATAAAAATATTACCAAAGTAGACCTTTTGCAGGGGTTGTAACCGTAAACTGGTGCTCTAGCTTTGTGATCTGACTGGTGCTTTTTAAACAGGTTGAACCAAAAGCTTTTACCTGTGAGCCAATCCTTTCAGCAACCCCAAAATCAGGGAACCAGTGACAATATGTTTGTTTAGGATTGTTCCTCCCCTCTCGAGCCATGCTGCATAGATCTTCTTCTAAGCTTAACTTCTAAATGATTAATGTATGAAAAGAATAAATAGCTAAATATACATGGTATGCATTTGACCAAAATACGAGTTTGGATTAGCTGTCTTTGAATGGTGTGGAACTGGTGTTGGTAAGGATGGGTCCATCTTTGTGTCTTACATGCTTTCCGTGGTAGAACCGCAAGGAGAGTACGTGAATTTCTCCAGAGCTGATGGATGAGACTGTGCAAATGGCTCAGAGCTCTTTCAGGGTGTTTTGATTGCTGTAGTTACTTTGTCAGTCGGGTGCTAATCCTGTGAGGAATATTTCTGAATTGGTCCAAATCTGCTCCAGGATAGTTGTTTCTGTGCTAGTTTGCTAAGTCAGTTTATCTTTTACAGATTTGTCAGGGGTTGTCACGTAGAGAGAAGGATAGGTACTGCTTTTTCTGTCTGTCTGTTATGCTTATCTTTCTGCAGAGCATTCATGACACTAGAGTTGGAATGCTTCAAGGCTTGAAGTTCAAAAGCATATCTAAAGGACTAATGAGATAGGTAGACTGCTGAATCTGTAAGGGGACTTGTTGATGGGAACAACTTATATTGCAAGAGCTTATTTTGAAAAGGATTGTGAGTTGCATTTGCCTTTCCCAAAGAAGACATCTGAGTTTTTTGTGAAGCAGCAGCTGGAGTTTAGGACTTCAAGACTGTGAACCACTTTGTGTTTGATATTTTTGGTTCTTTTAAAAGTTTTTTTAGTAGTTTTAACACCTCTGCACAAAATCACAAACCCAGCAAGCAAGAATAACCCCCCTAGGGCGGAAAGGAGAAACAGTTGAGGGGAGTACTTTAAAAAATCTCATTTCTTTGTGCCCCCTCCCCACAAGGTGTTGCTGTTTCATGTTTAAAAATCGCAGTTAAACTGTGAGTTATGAGCACAGAAGTTCAGGATGGCTTCAGAACCCACTCAGGAGTTTATTCATGAGGGATGAAGCAAACAAATGGGTTGGTGATCTTACCAGCAACTCCAGCATAGGACTTACTGAGTCAGAGTAGTAAGTCCTGTGCACACCTTTCCATTTAGCTTACTTCATCTCCCGCTGCTGTCAGCTCATTCTATTCTAATTTTTAAAGTTGCAGAAAATAATTTGTGCCACTTAAATATTTCCTTTTGTACAGACTGAACTGCTGGTTTAGGGACTGCTGAATGTTGCGACGGTTTGTTGGAAATAGGAGGTACTTGTGTAAGTACTTTCTGGTCCATGAAGAGGTCATGAGAAAGAAGCCTATTTGTAACCCTCAGAGCAGCACAGTTCTTGTATGGAACTCCTTTTGGGTTTGCTTTAAGAGAAACAGTAATAACTTTTGGGAGGAAGACAGAAGAATTAAGCTAAGTTTCTAGATGCTGTATTTCAGCTCATCACCGTCTCTACTATTTCTTCCTCCTGTTCTGGGGGAGTAATTTCTTCCCTTCAGTTTGTACTTTTGCCAAGAGGTGTCAAAACTGCCTAAAAAAAAAAAAGCTTGAAAAAAGCTTGAATTTGATTAATATAGAGAAACAAGACTTTGCCTGACTGATAATAAAACTGATAAATGACATTTGAATTACTTGTAGCAGTAATTTATTACATAAAATATCTTTTATTTGACATGCGATTAGTTGCTGGAAGCATCACTCAATCTGACTAGTTTAAACATGCTCTGAAATGAACCCCCAGTAAAAAACCAGGGCTGTCTGCTGTTGCCATTATGAAATACACTAATCCAGCAGTGAGGACAAAAATCTGACTTTAAATATTTAAATGATTAATTGGGTTTGTATTTTTTCCTTCCCTCCCTCGCTTTCTAACCTCTATAATTACAAGCAAACTCAGGGGAGTTTCTGAGCAAGGTGTGACCCAGGTATTGTCTCTCTTCTTCCCCGTGGTATTTATGGTCTCCATTTATGGGGGGTTGTGCAGATTTTAAACCTGCTTAAAAATCAGCTCCAGTGACTCTTTTTCTTGCCATTTGGATCTTCTTCTTCTGCCCCTGTCTTCATTATGTGGGAGGCTGTAGAATTCAGACTCTTTTTTTCTTACGATTAAAAATGGTGACGAGAATCCAAACTCGTTTTTTATTTCCCCAGCGCATTGCCATGGGTTCACTGTTGGCTCTTGGAAAGTCACTGCTTCCAGCCTTCATTTCTTCAGAGGCTGACCTTACTTGGATGCACAAGGCCTAATTAATTGATGTCAGGAAAGTTAATTCTGAGATGAATGGAGATCTTCAGAACAGTGTTTATGCTGGAAGTGCAATTTACAGTTGCTACTGTGAAAATTAGTTAAAGCACAGCCCTACAGCTGGAGAAAATGGCTGTGTCCCTTCTGTTTGCCTTCTCAGAGTCCCTTACAGAGAATGGTTTGTTACTGCCCCAGTGACTAAGCTGAGGAGGAGCAGGGCTCTTAGTGCTTTTTCTTTCTCTCTGAAGTTTAGTCCAGTTTTACAAGTGGGGAAACAGAGGATATGAGAAGAAGTCAGGTGAGGTTACAACTGAGAAACTTCTAACCCTCTCTTCACTCCACGTTTTGGATTATTGCAGAGAGCAAGGAAGGTTGAATGTGGATTCTAGGCAGAGCTGTGACATTCTTCCTAACGTTGTAAAGCTGATGTGGTCAGTGCAGAGCCTTTACTGCATCTCTCACTCACTGTTCCTCTCCACCCCCTCACTTTTTTTTTTTGCCACGAGACAGAATTATTTCACACATCTCTAAAACGAGTAAAATGGCATTTCAGCTTCTTGTCTTTATAGACTCTCTGAACTTTAGGAAAGATCATTCTGGTCCCTTTTCATTAATAATGAAAACCAGGGGGCAATAAAATGTTCTTAGCTCAAGCATTACAGGCGTGGGGGGAGAGATGAGTGAGGTGAAGGGGGCAAAGTGGACAGGGTCCTACAGGTGTGTCTTCTTTCTGCTCAGAGGAGACTGCAGCTGGGAGGTGGTTAAGGACAACCAGTCAAGGACTACCCTGGACCCACAGAGCCTCTGAAGTTAATTAACCCTCTGCAGCAGGCAGTTCAGCCCGGAAGGAGTCCCACTGTTGTAAAAGGGTATTTTTAGTCAGAAGTTCAGATTAGGGAACTGGACCACCAAGATACTTCAGATACCAGGAATGACAGTGGGAGCAGAGTACGGGGAGGAAAGTGGGATGGATGATGGGGGTTTGCAGCAAGATTAGCCAGAGATCATTTTAAATCCTGACATGTACACAGCCAGTTACTGCAGCTCAGCTGACGTGTGTTAACTCATTAAGTTAAAAAGTTATGATAATTTGAGCATGTGCCTGGGCTCCAAAAGTGCAGCCGCAGCAACCCAAAGTACTGCTGGTGACACTATTCACCAGCTCTGACAGAGCTGGTTTCATTTGTTCAGATTTCTAGCCAGTGGATAATTTGAGGAGCTGTGTCCTAAAACACAGCAAGAAGCTGTGAGTGCCAGTACTGAAGAGTCAGTGCCTGTCTGTAGAACCTGGGGGCTGGGATTAGAAGTAGCTTTTGCAGTGAATTGCCCACAGAAGATTCAGCAACAGGAGACATGGCAGCAGGTGAGCCTAGCAGAAGGGAGACAGTTCCAGACATTTCAGCCAGCCAAGCCTCCCTGTGAAAGCCTGAATTGAGACCTTGGAAAATAGAACACATTGCCAAGATGTTGTAGGTCACATGTAGCTTTGGATCTGTCTGTTTGGAGACTGTACACCGGCCTCCACCTCATCAGTTCTGCCCACATCCTGCCACTGAACTTTAGGAAAGATCACTCTGCTTCTCTGCATCCTCTTTATTATTAAAGAAAACCGGGGGCAGGACAAGATTCGTTAAGGGAGCTGCGAGGGAGGTGAAAGGATAAAGCTGGTGGAAAACTAAAGGTATCTTCTGCTTCTGCTTGAAGGAGCTTTGCTCTGGGGAGTCTCTAAGCCTCTGTGCAAAATTATGTGTTAAATATCTCAAGCTTTCCATCTACTTTTTGCTCTGTAGATGTTTAATTGCATCTTTTCTCTCTGCTGTTTGCATGCTTAGGTCCCTATTCGTAATTCAGGCACTGGATCCTTCCTTACTGAAATGGTTGGTAATTGCTGACACAGTGTTCATAAACCACTGATAGATTTCTCTTCCTTCTCAAAACACTGTCTTTGTTCTTGTTAGTCCTGCACTCTTCTGGCTCTCTGGCTCTGTCCCTGCTTTCAAAAATTATAGTAGTGGAGAACAGTATTCAGGTAATGAGTTAATAACCTTGGCTAGTTCCAACACCAGAGGCAGCTATCTGGGGAAAGTGCAGTGGAGTTCAGAGAGCCTGATGCAGGGAAAGAGCAGAGCAAAACAGCTTGATGGAACTTTGTAAACTGCCGCTGTCATTTGCCTCACTTTGACACTTTGTCTGAGGCTGGTGTCAGTGTTAGAGGCCATGTCCCAGGGCCAGAAGCCTGCACACTGGACTTGAGGAACTACCAGGATCTTAATGCCTCCTACCCAGTAAATCTATGCCTTTTAAGAAACAGCAGAACTGGCATTATTCACTTCTCTTTTCTCTGGTGAAAGGGGTGCCTGAAAATGTCACCTGCAGTTCTGACCATGATTAGTTCTTGATTTTTCCTCTTAGGTCCACCTGGCTCCAGATGGCGAGACTACGGGGCTTTGGCTATCATAATGACAGGAATTGCCTTTGGATTCCACCAGCTCTACAAGGTAATATCTCCACGTGCGCTGAGAGAGCGATGCTGCTTGTGTCCAAGTGATCACCTTGGTTCTGAGTTGGCTTTTCCCTCCAGGACTTGTAACCTTCCCCTTCACAGTAGCTTTCATTCCCTGGCTTGTGCTTCTTCTGGCCTTTTCTGGGCCCTTCTCTTCTTCCCACTTCTTTATTTCTTACCTTGTGGATGTAGCCCAGATCTTGCAACTTACCAGTATGTTCACGTAGCAGAGCCTGTGGGCTGAAACTGTATGTGGTGGATGCTTCTGTGGAACTGAGAGCTGTCCTAGGAAACCTTAAATGGGGTTAGGAACTGTTCAGCCCCCTCAAAAAATGTAACCACAGAACTCATATCCTCTCTTCTGCAGCTTTTTAACACCTGCTGTAGATGGAATTTCCTTTCTTAGCCAGTTGTGAGGGTAAACAGTCACTGGCTCTGTGATAAAGGCTGAGGTTTGGGTGGTGGGCTTTGAGGACGCTTCAGCTAGATTAGAAAGACCACTTTGCATGTCTCTGTTTCCTAAGAAGTGTCTGTATTCCATGCAGAAATACTTGCTTCCTCTCATCATGGGAGGCAAAGAAGATAGGAAACAACTTCAGAGGATTGAGTCAAACATTGCCGAGATGAGTGGCAGCGTGACACAGACAGGTAAAGATTAATGACTCCATCAATCCACCCCTCAAAGCCTTTCTCCCTGTATCCTCCATCCTGCCAAGACTCCCACCCTTTTCTTCCCCTCCATCTCCACTTTCTGTGGTGACTTCATTTATCTGCTCTGAGAATCTGTTCACATTTGCAAATGAAGGCGCCGTCATTTCGGTTTAATTTGAAATTGCTTGTTTACTGTCGGCGCGGCCTCAATTAATTATGTTTTTACGGAAAGGCTCCCAACCTCAGAATATTAATAAGGGGAATAAAATGACAGCCTTTTGGAGGGCTGTAAAGTTCATTTTTAATTTCTGCTTCTCTGATGTTTTCAGGGGCTTTTTTTTTTGGTATTTTCCCCCCAGCTTCCATCTGAAAATCCGAGGAAGGGTCAGGAGAGTCTGTAATTACTGTGCCTCCCTGACCCTAGCCACCTTCGCCGTTATCGACTCTATGGGGTGTCTGTTCATTACCCGATGCCCTAGTGATGGTCTGGATTAGCTGCTACCTGTCACACCAATAGAGTTTTTCATTTTGTTTTATCAGCTTGTTTACTGCCTGGAAGCTTTGGGTAAAAGTTCTCCTACAGCTGGAGTCCAACAGAAGTTCTGCAGTGTTTGCTGGGGTGTAGGAGGGGAACGCAGGGTGTTTCCTTGGAACAAAAGGGGAGAAGTGTATGCAGTTGGTGGGATGGAAGAAAGTCTGATTTTCAGCAATAAGCTTGTTAAAGGTGGTGAGGTTGAAGGAGCCGATGGGTTGGGAGTAGGAGGATGCTAATTACACCTTTTAGTGGAGGGTGAGAAGAAAAGCATCTTTCATTTCTCATGGTACCCTAAGGTCAGTCCCTGAGCCCGGCTTCTTCCCAGACTGGAGCTAGCCCCAGCATTTGCCTGCGTGAGGCCTGAGGTAGATAAATGATACAAACACTGTGTAAGTTCAGAGAGATGTACAAATCATAAACCAATATAATTAGAAGGGAGAGGTTTTGGACGGATATACTGTGGGCTATAGACATCTATACAATGGAAAGATAAACTAGAAATAGTGGAGGTTAGATGCAGTGCAGGTAGATTACCCATAGTGCAGATAAATCATACGGATTAAAGTGAGCAGGCGGGTGTAGATAAATTAAATATAGTAGGAATAGAGGCATCTTTGTAGCTAGACAGCAGGAAGGACATGTGTGAGTGTGTGTGCGTGCATGTATCTCAGTTTAACACTCTCCTGCTTTTTTCCCTTACAGTGACTCAGTTACAGACAACTCTAGCAGCTGTCCAGGACCTGCTAGCTCAGCAAAAGCAGAAAATCCAGGAGCTCACCCAAGAACTGGCTGCTTCTAAGGTATCCACTGCCTTTTCTTCACCTTGAGAACATCATCCTCTTCTTGGGGACATGCATGGCTTCTTTTGTGGGCACTTGGATAGCAGTTTCTTAGGTTCACAGTTCAGCCTTCAGCTCTGTCGTATCCCTAGAGAGTTTCTCTTCATCTGACTTCTCCATAGGTGATCTATTGAAAGCACTGGATATTATCTGAGTACTCAGTGAAATACAGTCAGCTTCTGAGAGGGCTTTGCTACATGGCTGTGTATGCATCCTGTGTCTGAGGCCTTAGACCTGTGCTTAGCTCAGTGTCTTCTTCTGCTTTGCACAACACAGGAATTGTGCCGTTAGTCCACTGACCAAAAGAGGTAAAGTTGACAGGATTTTATTCGTGTGTAATATGCAATTTTAGGCTTTGAACTTTCTCTTGTGCCCTTGCACTTTGTCAAATCAATGACTGAATCTTATTCAGCCAAGGACACACTTGAAGTACTATATTTAAGTCTCCTGTTCAGATTCAGGCCAGGTTGAACATGATCACTATTTGGTTTCTTGTTTCAATGACTTACAACAGGTGGCCTCCATCACAACCACATTAGTGACTGACAGTGGCCCATTCCCCTGACTCTTGACATGAACCTGACAATAAAACCATAAATTTTGACTAGTTTGTGTTGCAGCATGTGAAACTAGCAGTAATCACTTTCTTTCTGGCCATGAGGGGTCAGTGCTGGCACCAGTGCTGTTTAACATCTTTGTCAGTGATATGGACAGAGGAAGCAAGTGCACCCTCAGCAAGTTTGCAGAGGGCACCAAGCTGTGTGGCACAGTCGACTTGCTAGAAGACAGGGATCCATCCAGAGGGACCTAGACAGCCTGGAGAGGTGGGCCCAGGCCAACCTCATGAAATTCAACAAGGCCAAGTACAAGGTCCGGCACCTGGGTCAGTGCAATCCCAAGCACAACTCCAGGCTGGGCAGCGAATGACTGAGAGCAGCCCTGAGGAACAGAACCTGGGAGTGTGGGTGGATGAAAAGCTCAACAGGAGCCAACCGTGTGCTGGGCTGCAGCAAGAGCAGTTTGGTCAGCAGGGCAAGGGAGAGGATTCTGCCCCTTTACTCTGCTCTTGTCAGGCCTCACCTGGAGTCCTGTGTGCAGTTCTGGAGCCCCTAACGCAAAAAGGACATGGAACTGTTGGAGCCAGTCCAGAGGAGGCCACCAAGATGCTCAGAGGGCTGCAGCAGCTCTGCTATGAGGACAGGCTACAAGATTTGGGGCTCTTCAGCCTGGAGAAGAGAAGGCTTTGAGGAGACCTTATAGTGATCTTCCAGTATCTGAAGGGGGCCTACAGGAAGGCTGGGGAGGGACTATTGACAAGGTCTTGAATGACAGGACAAGGAGTAATGGGTTTGAACTGTCAGAGGGGAGATTCAAGCTAGATGTTAGGAAAGGGTTCTTTGCAGTGAGGGTGGTGAGACACTGGCACAGGTTGCCCAGGGAGGTTATGGCTGCTCCCTCCCTGGAGTTGTTCCAGGCCAAGTTGGATGAGGCTTTGAGGGACTTGTTCTAGTGGGAGGTGTCCTGCCTATGGCTGGGGATTGGAACTGGATGAGCTTTGAGGTCCCTTCCAATCTAAACCATTCTGTGAGCATTAGTGCTGTTCATAGAATCATAGATTCAGCCAGGCTGGAAGAGAGCTCCAAGCTCAGCCAGTCCAACCTAGCACCCAGCCTTGTCCAGTCAACCAGACCTTGGCACTAAGTGCCCCAGCCAGGCTTTGCTTCAACACCTCCAGGCACGGTGACTCCACCACCTCCCTGGGCAGCCCATTCCAGTGCCAATCACTCTCTCTGCCAATAACTTCCTCCCAACATCCAGCCTAGACCTCCCCTGGCACAACTTGAGACTGTTCCCTTGTTCTGTTGGTGGTTGCCTGGCAGCAGAGCCCAACCCCACCTGGCTACAGCCTCCCTGCAGGGAGCTGCAGATAGCAATGAGCTCTGCCCTGAGCCTCCTCTTCTGCAGGCTGCTCACCTCCAGCTCCCTCAGCCTCTCCTCACAGGGCTGTGCTCCAGGTCCCTCCCCAGCCTTGCTGCCCTTCTCTGGACACCTTCCAGCACCTCAACATCTCTTTAATTGAGGAGCCCAGAACTGGACACAGCACTTAAGCTGTGGCCTGACCAGTGCTGAGTACAGGGGAAGAATAACCTCCCTTGCCCTACTGGCCACACTGCTCCTGATAGATGTCCAAAAGACATTGCAGCCACTGGCCTAAGCATTCTGTGAGCCAATAAGTGTTGGCTACACATGAGATGAAGTCACATGGAGCTGAAGTCTTCCTTTCACTCACAAACTTGTGGCTGTTCAGGGCCCAGTGGTCGTATGGTCCTTCAGGGCCAAGTCATCTTGCAGTGCTCTCTGTAGAGGGAGAGATTTTTCTCTTTCCTGTGAAGTGCCTTAGACAATGCTTGCAGTCTTTTACCTAGAGCATGACAGTTGTCTTCTGCCCTTGCCTCTGCTTTAATCTCCTACAACCCCTTTGATGGTGTGTAACTGGTGGGCCACAGCTGACTATGTGGTGTGCACACTGTACAGTAGGAATCCCTCAGTGGCACAGCTGTAATCCCAACCATGAAAGGCAGTTTACAGTCACAACACTCTGCTTCAATTTTCCTTGGGAACTGTGGCCTGTCAGTGGCCTGGAGCCAGTCCGGAAATTGGAAAACTGTTTTCAGGTCTTAAGTGTTAAGATTAAGACCACATGTGGAGCTCTAAGAAGGAAAAAGGGCATAAGAGTCTTGGTGGTTTAGAGAGTCTTGAAGAGGTTTTTCCTCCCTCCTCTCTACCCCCTGCACTGAAATGGTAGCACACATTGTTATGATATCTAAACCTCGTGTGTACAAAGCAAAACTTGGGCAAGCCCACAAACCAAAGAATAAAAGCTGTGTTTTCTCAGCTGTAATGTAAGTTTTTATATCTGCTTTTCAAACTCCTACTGGCATGCTGTAAAAAATTAAAAAGAGGGACTTTAAGTAATTAAAAACCTACATAAAAATTCAAGGCTTGAATTTTCTACAACTGTTTTTTAAAGAGACTGCCTAAAAAGCCCCAGATGTCAGATTTTATTTCCAAATCCTAGGCATCTGGCACCATATGTGTTTTGGAAATTTGAGTCCTTTGCAGGCCAGTGAGTGGAAATCGCTCCCTTGTTAATGTGCTGCTGTAGCTTTCAAGGTCTTGGAAAGCCAGAACAGTGGCTCCTGGATTCTTGCTGTCTGAGGGCTGGGAGAGCGAATCCCAGGGGAACGCATCTGTGTATATCACAGCTACTGCAGCCCCAGCCTCTCCCAGTTTGCTGGGTTCACAGCCCAGAAGTTACTGTGAGGAGTGCTGGCTGCGGAGGTCTTCAGGGTTACTCAGCATTAGCTGAAGGCCCTTTAGAGAAAAAGTAGGAACAAGCAGTTCTGGCTCCATCTCGCAGGAATTACTGAGGAGAGGAGCTTTGTGTTACTCCAGTCCTGGCTTCCTTCATCAGGGGATTTATTGGGAGTATCCCTGGAATGGGTTCATTCCTAATGGCTTTTAGCAGAAATTACTATGGAAAGTGTTCTTTGGTCCCACACTCAGCCCATCACTGCAGGAGATGCCAGAGTGATAGGATGGGGAAGCCACAAGCCATGACCTGCTCTGCAAAATGTTTCTCCCACTTGTCAAGTTCCAAAAGGTCTAAACCAAAGCTGGCCACAAGTACTACGCAGCATATTCTTCTCAGTTGTTACCTCACTCCAGTTTGTGCCTGATAAGCCATAGGGTCTAGGAGAAATGAACAAATGGTTTTCAAACCCCTGTGAATAGAGAGTATTTGAATCTGTTGCTTCAGCTGAGTGCTGCCACAGGAGTGAAGAGTGAAGGACCTCATCCAGTGTGATCCCCATTGCCTTTCAGGATCCCAGTTCTAGTTGTTCTCTAGAATGCATTCATTAGGTCAGTGCCCAATGATTTAGTTTACTTTGCTGGGAATTGTTCTGCCTGATATGCTGGAGGAAAACCTCCCATGCAGACCTGGCTTTGGCCGAATTCTCATGAGCGCTGGTCTCCTCCTAATCAAAACATCTCCTTGAGATGCTTCAGCAGTGGCTGTGCATAGTATGCTGCAGACAAGGTTAATTAGTCTCCCAAACAGAAATCAGATGTTTGAATAGTCTTAGCACCTTGAGACAATTGTTATTTCTGATCCTCACAGGAATCTGTTCAGGTCCTTCTTTACTGTGGAAGTTGTTTAGCTCAGATTTGAGAGACTTGAAATGGTAGAGTTTGTTTGTTAGCCCTCAGGCTTGAGATTACCAGATAAGAGGAGAGGGAGGGTAACATAGAAAACAGTGACATTTGTGAACTATCTCCCAGCTCACACTTTGATCTTTATGTCTTCTCTTCTGTGTTGTAGGCCACAACTTCCACCAACTGGATTCTGGAGTCACAGAATATTAACGAACTGAAATCTGAGATCTACTCATTAAAAGGACTTCTCCTGAACCGGTACGGATGGAGTTGCTGTGTGGGGAAAGGGCTGCTTTCTGGGATTCTCTCAGGCATTTCCAACAGGAACTGGCTTTATATCCTGTTGCTGCTATTTTAATAACACCACTTTGCACTCCACTATCACTTTCCATTTGCAGGTCTCAAAGTGCTTTTCAAAACTTGCTTTAGATCACAGAGTGCTTTGGGCAATTACCAAGATTTTTCAGGTTTGTTTGCAGTAGAGGATTTCTCTGCCATTCACGAGGGTCAGGGTGCCTCTCACCTAGTTTGAGGTATTGACTGCATTTGCACCTGCATTCTGTTACAGAGAGAGCCACTTCTGGATGCAGTTCAGTGGACAGGTTTGTGGTCAGAGCATAACCATGCTGAAAAGAATTGTACTTCAGCAGAGCCTGTCCCTCTCAATTAGCTAGCTCAGGTATAGACATCTCCCAAGGCAGCAGATGTCTGCAGTGAGGTGGTATAGATCTCAGCCTGTGGGACAGTCATAAGAGCAGTCACCAGATCTCAGTTGTTGAGGAAATTCTGGTTTTCCAAGTACATTAATTAAGAGTTTACTGAGCTTTTCAACTATTGAGCCTTTCACTCCTACATGTAACTGAGTCTTTTCAAGCCATCTGTTTTCTAAGAGATGGACTGCAAAGATGAGTTTATGACTGGACCAGACATGTTCTGGACCTCAACAAGTGGGCTTTTCAGAAGTCTGAAAGGTGTTAATGTCTTTACCATCCTTTAAAATCCTCGTTACGCCTCCTGTTCCTCCCAGGAGTCACAGTAGCAAGCTTTGGAGGATCGAGGACACAAGTTACTGTAAGGTGGGTCCTGCTAGCATCACTGCTGGGGAGGGAGCGTTACTTAGTGACACCTCCAGCAATGGGGAGGGTGCAGCTGGGGAGTAAGTGCTTTTTGGAGACAACAGAAGTCTGTTGAGTTCTTTATTTTTTAACAAAAAGGCAAATGTTTCTGCACTGAGGAAGCAGCAGCAACACTGGAGCCAAGAAAGTCTCAAGATGTAATTTGTTGATTCCATTTCTGACCCTAGTTGAATAACGCAGACATAAGCTTATTGCACTGACAGGAGATGGAGGGTGGAACAGCAGCGTGCTTAAACGGCTGGTAGCAGCAGAAAGAGGGAGGTGAGAGCAGCTACTGTTCTCAGTTCAGTCTAAGCAAATGAACTCTGCTATGTTTGAGTGCTCAGTGTGGGAGAGCTGCCAGCCTTTGTCTGCTCTGGTCTTGTGGCATGAGGCAGCTCACCTGAGAGGCAGGAGGACTTCTGGCATCCTTTTCAGAGCCTGATCCGATACCTCTTCATGCTCCCACCTTCCACATACAGAAGCAAGGATGCATGGGGGGGAACTAGATCTGCCATGCTTTTTCCTTTGCTCTCCATGATGGATGACTTTCTGAGGACACCAGTGCTTCCCACCGCACTTCCAGTTTCCTGTTTGGTACTTGGATTTCTCCTGTTAGGCTGCCCTAAAGCTCATGAAAGCTCACCTGGAAAGGACTGGAGGAGAGAGCAGCCAGCTTTCTGAGCTATTGCAAGCTAGGATGACTCCGTTCAAGTCACAGAAACTGAACCAGTCTGCAGCAGCCAGGGCCTGGCCCAAACATGTAAAGTGCTTGCTGGGACTAAGAGATAGGCTCTGGATTGTGCTGAGCCAGGATGCAATAGCTGTGTATCACAGTGGAGGTGAGAGCCAGGTGCTGAAATTCCTTGGCTCGGGCACAAGGACCTCATGTGTCTGACTACTTGCTCCAGTGGGAATTTTCTTTACCAGTTAATTAGTGATTGTTTGATAAAGGGACACCCATGTCTTTCACAGGCAGCATTCCTGAGTGCTAGCTTACCCTCTGAAATTGACCAAACTAGAGCATTTCAGTACCTCGGGCTGCCCTGCTGGGATCTTTTCCCTGTGTGCAAGCTTGGTTACTGGGTGCTTGTAAAGCACTTTGAGATTCTGGCTGAAGAAGTGAAGTGGCCTTGAGTTTGCTCATTTATGGCAAAGGAGACTCACAGTTTCAGTTCTGCTTTGCATGGCTTTCCCAGTGCAAATACCATTCTCTCTAATGATAACCCCTCAGTGTTTTTAATTAAAGCCCCTTTCTTTCTCCTTTTCTTCCCCTCCTCCCCCGAAAAGGAGGCAGTTCCCTCCTTCCCCTTCGGCTCCTAAGATCCCGTCGTGGCAGATCCCAGTGAAGCCAAGCTCACCCTCCAACCCTGTTGTTGCCAACCATAATAGCAGCAGTGACATCTCACCTGTCAGCAATGAGTCCACCACTTCATCCCCAGTCAAGGAGAACCACAGCCCTGAGGGGTCGAAGGTCAGCTGCCATCTGCTGAGCACCGAGGAGGGCAACAAGGCAGTGATTGACGTCAAGAGCCAAGTGCGGATGGAGGTGCAGGGTGAGGAGGAGAAAAGGGAAACCAAAAGGAATGAAGAGGAGGAAGAGGATGATGAGGATGATGATGTTAGCCATGTAGATGAGGAGGAATGTCTGGGTGTCCAGACTGAGGACCGGCGAGGAGGGGATGGTCAGATTAATGAGCAAGTGGAGAAGCTACGAAGGCCTGAGGGAGCCAGCAACGAGAACGAGATTGACTAAGGCCCCTGGCTTCCGCTGCTGCTGCTGCTGTACATCTTCCCTGGCCTCCTGCACTGTCCCCGGTGCCTCTCCCGCTTGGTGGAGAGATGTGCCACCGTCCCGTCCAGGCTTCTCCCGTGACTGACCTTGAGCAGGGTCACAATTTCCCAGTGAACAAGGTGGGCCCTGTTTCACCACAGGGCTTTGCAGTGTTGCAGTGGCTGCTTCTCCCCTCCCAGACCCACTTTCTCTCCATGAGCTGGGGTCACTGCCTAGGCTGGAAGACCAAGCGCCTTACCGTGCACCACAGCTACAAAATAAGTCCCGGTACAAAACCACCATCTCCTAGAGTCCTTCTATCCAGTTCCAGAAACCAGCCTGCCCTGAGCTCTTTGGTTTCGAAAGCCTTTAATCCCCACGTAAGGCCCAGCCCAGTTCTCTGCTTCCCAAAACAACCTCCTGGTTTATTTCTCAAATGACTTGATACTCTGTTGCCAAAAAAAAAGAAAAGAAAAAAAGAACTTTTTAACCCTAAGTTCCTCACCAGATCTCAGTCTTGGCTCTTCCAAGCCCTATGTCAAACCTCAATTTCCTGAAACTACCTAGCACCTGAAAACACTAAATTTCTGTGGGGTCCAAAGAATGCTATTTCCACCCCACATGCTTACACTTATCAAAGTGGCCTCTTGCTAGGGACCAGGTCCAGGTTTAATGGCCACAGTCAAGTCCATGAGAACAGGTGGCTTTGCTGCTGACTGATGAGTAAAAGAAGGCTTTAAAAGAAGTTGACTCCACTCATCCCAGTTATTGCCCTCTGTCTTCCAAAGACAAGGAGCTCACATTGGTTTTTGACATCTTGCATTATATTTCTAGCTACTCTGAATGAATGAATGAATGAGCTAATATCAAATACTGAAACAGGTGGTTAATCCTGAATCTTTGCAATGGTTTTTAGCCTCCCTAAATGAGGAGAAAACTCATCTTAAATGATCAGCTGAGACCTACCCACTGACATGCACCCGCTTTGGCAAAGCAGTCTTTAGAGAAGAGAGAGCAGCTCCAGCTCTGAGGTTAACCACTGGCCCTTCTTGCCCAGTTCAGCCTTCTTTGTTTTTGCCCCTCTGGGGCTCTACACAAATAAAAGCAGTGGATTTTGAAAGCTCTCCTCTGCAGCATCGTGTTCTCAGCTGGTAAAATGGTGGTGTCCAGTTATATTAGTCACTGCATCGGAGCCTCTTAGCAGAGCAATTCGTGTGACAACTGAGTCTCACTGTCCTCACCAAGCAAGTGTGCTCGTCTGTGTGATGATGTATAGATTCCAACTATAAAATACGATTGTATATAATTGTAATAAATATGAGTTACCACTATTTAACACCAGGCTCTCACTGGGTTACTCTGCCTCTTCATTGGGGAAGAAGTCTGCATGCAGTGTGGGAAAGGGAGGGGAAAGGGAATAGTATTATACAAGTTCAGTCTTTGTAAAATATTTTCTGGCTGCTCCAACGTGAGATTGTGTGAGCAGGAGGCACTGCAGAGAATGGTGTAAGGTCCAATGTAAGTAGCTCCAACACCACCATAATGCTAGGCTGCCTCTGCTGTTGCAGAGGGTGGGATGGATTTATCACCCAGGAAAATGCAGCTTTTGGGTTTGTTTCCTCCCAGCAGGAGGCTCTGCAGGGTACAGAATGCAGAATCCCACTGCTTTCCACCCCCAGCAGCAGGAGGTGCTGATGGGAGCGTGTGAGACAACCCACAGGCCCCTCAGGCTTATCTGCAGCAGGGAATGCTGTGCTGTATCCCGTGACTGGTCCAACACAGGAGCCACTGACAGACGTGGCACAGAGCAAGTCATCCGTGGCTACTGCAGTCCCATCTTGGTTCAGCACAAATATTTGGCTCCCTTAGCAAAAATGAGGGATTTACTTGCTTCCTGAGTATTTGGGTGTCTGGTACACAGTGACATTTGCCTGCTCAGGGAGCAAAAGGGACCTTCATATTACTGTATTTAGACCTGCTGCTGAATGTGATGATTTCTCATTCCTTAAATGGACGAATCTCTTCCCCAGGAGTGAGCGTGTGTGCGTCTCTCTCTCCGTCTCTCTCTCCAGCGTTTAACGTTCACAAAGAACGTCACGTTTAGCTAAAACAGGGCAAATTTGAAAGTGTTTAAAAGGAAAGGCTTCTCCTCAGAGATGGCACTTTTCATCTCTCCAAGCCAA
This sequence comes from Tricholaema leucomelas, assembly GCA_013400475.1. Classification (NCBI taxonomy): domain Eukaryota; kingdom Metazoa; phylum Chordata; class Aves; order Piciformes; family Lybiidae; genus Tricholaema lacrymosa; species Tricholaema leucomelas. Next base: position 1,051,262 of record WAAF01004979.1, on the reverse strand, counting down.
GAATCCTTGGGCAAAGAAACCAGGACGGAACGCAGGGATGTGATGCAAAAGTATTGTCCTGCCTGTGTACATTTCATATACATAGAAGGTTTTGAAAATAGAAAGTGCCTGGACAACAGCAGTTGGTGAAATGTGGAAAATATGTTGCTGAGGTATGTGCCTTGCAGAGTGACTTAGGAGGTTTGCAGCACAGCCCTGTGGGTCCAGTTTGCTCCCTTTCTCCTCCACCTTGTGGAGTTCAGTTCATTTACCTCAAGATTTCTGATGCAGATTAAAAGGCAGTTTTCTTCAACTGCCCTTTTCTCTCCCTTTGTTCTTGCTTCCTACAACCTTTGCCAATTCAGTAAGTCACAGTTTTTCCTTTTTCCCAGCCTGATGCATCCCAGAAAGCTCCATCATAGCCATTGTTGCTCCAAAAAAAAATCTCTAACTGTGGGCCTCTGGCTGCTGATGGGGTGGCTGTGTACTTTGCTGAAGAGATCCAGCCCACCAGCAGAGAACTTGGAAGAAGCCAGACCTTCTTAGCAGCAGGTATTGTCCTGAATCACGAGTTTTGTTCCTCTGTTCCTTGTCTTTCCAGCATAGCAATGGTTGGAGAGCGAATGTTGTGGTCCTTGGGACAGCTAACTCGTAATTATTATTACATATTTCGTCTAGAAACAAAGTTCTTCAGTCAGCTGTCCCGGGGAAGGTTTATCCCACTGGCCAGCAGGCACTGAGAGCAGCATTGTATTAGCTGAACGACGGCCAGGTGGTGAACCTTCCTGTCTGCAGAGCAGGAGAGACAGCAGCAGTTGCCCACTGCCTGCCTTATTCGAGCTCTGTGTCTTCCTGTGTAACCAGCCTTTGTTTTGACACGGGATGAGGAATAGCAGCACCCCACTGATGGGGTCGGTGGGTTCAGGACATGGTTTCTGTAGGTCCGTGATAGGAAGAGCGCAGGTGAAAGGAGCTTGCTCTGGGCATTGTCATTTGAGCGCGAAGCCTGTGAGCCTGGGCTCTCTCCTAGAGCGAGCAGTAGCAGGCAGGTGTTGGACGGTAGTTTGAGGATATGAAAGCTCCCATTTCAGAGGCTGCAGGAGGTGGGTAGGGAACTCAGAACACGTGGCAACGTGGGAAATGATTGAGGTGATTCCTGATCATCTTTGGCCAGCCTTCCTCACCCCTAGAGGTGACACTTAAGTCCTATGTGCAACTGTGTCAGAAACAGGAAGATTTAATATTTCAGTTGTGTTGGAGATGTAACCTAACAGCGTCTGGGGGCAGGAAGAGGAGGATGGACTGTAGGATCCCTTCTGATCTTGCTGCTTTGCAGAGTATTTTACTAACGAATGTGCCTCAAAAAATGCTGGTAAATGCAGAGGTGTGGCAAAGCTGAGCTGCAGAAAAAGGCAACTTTGGGAACCAGGTTTGGTGCGAGGTCCTACAGCTGGCTCAAAGCTCCCAACCCCCAAGAGCAAGAGCTCAGCCCTCACTGCAGCTGTGCTCTGGGGTGGGAGCAGGGCCAGGCTGCAGCCCCTGACCCAGCTGCAAGCACTATGCCCTGATAGCTGGGGCGGTGCACCTGGGGAGAGGAGCTGCCCTGCCCTTACTCTTACTCTTGCCCTTGTCCTGCAGACAGCTCACCCTGCTTGGAGACTTTTCAGATCTGGCCCTTCCTTAGTGCAGCTCAGGTTCTTCTGGCAAGTAAGTGCTTTTTAATAACCATGTACTCTTGATTTTGTGCTCAGTGGAGTGGGGCAGCTGAATGCCTGGGGTTCAGGAGGGTTGATGGTCTGGCCTGGTGTGTACTGGTGGAAGGACACTTCGTATGTGCTGGGCTGCTGCCTGGGGCAGGGAGGAGGCTGCAGAAAAAAACAGTCTGTGTTTACTTCATTGCTTTCATTTTCAGTGCCTGCTGCAGAAGTGGAGGTTGCCTTTGCTTTTCCTTTGGTGGGGCAGTGAGATGCTTGAGGAAAACAAAGGCTCTAGAGAGCAGGTCCAGAGTAGCTTTTTGTTGCAAACCTATTGGGTTATTAAAGTCAAGGTCTCCATGCTTGACTAGACCCTCCACACCCAGCAGGATTTGGTGCACCTGTGTTTCCCGAGGGCTTTGACAACAGGAAGCTTTGGAAGGTCCTTTCTGTGTGAGGTGCTTTGTGTTAAACGGCATATTGTGATGTTAAGCTTGAGCTGAGAGTCTTCCAGCCTGGACTTGACCTCTCATACCATTGGGTGGAATGCAAGTGCAAAGCAAGAGCGGGGCTTGGCCTCCAGGAATTGAAGACGTAAACAAAGGGATGCTGGGAAGCATAGGAAATGATTTACCTAAGGGCACAGGAGAGATCTTCCAGGTTTCTTCATTTCCCCTTTTGTCATTTTATCCCCAGACCGTGCTGCTTTCTCAGGAGTCAGCCTCTGTAGGCACCTTTAGAGGTGTGCCCAGCTGTTACCCTGATGAAAGGCTGGCTCCTACAGCTGTGCATGCTCACAAAGAATGAAATAAGGTCATGGACATGGACCTGAAGTAGATTTTTGGGGTATCAGGGAAGAGGGAGGTGGTGGCTGTGTAGCAGAAGCTCTGAACTGCAGTTGTAGACTGAGGGGCTGGCATGGGCTCTCCCAGCTGAGGGAAAAAAAACAATCCCATCCCCAAAAGGGAGCAAGCATTAACCTAATAAAGGCACCAGCTGGACGAAGAGAAAACCAGCTCTTTGGAAAAAAACCCACACACAACCTCCTTTCATTAGAAAAATAATATATTTCATCCAAATAAGGTAAAAATATTTGAAATGGGGCAGAAGTGAGCACTAGGCAGCATCTGTCAGGCCCTTCTGAAAAGGGGAAGATTATTAAACTCAATTGCAATTTATTTTTGTAAAGTGTCTTTCAGACTGAAAATCTGCCCATGGGCTTTGCAAGGGCTGCTCAGGGGTCACTCACAGTACGGAGCATCTTAGGAGGACACCTCTGCTTGCCCACACAGCCTTCTTTGCTGCGTCTCCTGCAGGACTTAACCCTTCAGGGCTTTATTTTTCTGCATTTGCACAGACAACCAGAGCTGTTTGGGGATGCTGGCTGCAAGAACCCCAAAGAAGTGTGTGTGTGTGGGGGGGGCGGTTTTGACATAGTTTTTTTCCTGGTGCAGGTGAAGTGCTCACTTTGCTGAGGACTGTGCCTGCTGGGTGAGAAGGTGATTGTCTGGGACAGGGCTGGTTCAGAGGGTCTAGAAGTGCAGCTGGTTTATTTGTTGTCTCTTTTCCTTTCTGTCACTTTGCCAGCCTGCTTTCTGTCTCTCAGTCACTTTGCTTGGCCTGTGTTTTGTGCAGCATCCCTCTTGGTTTCCAGGCTCCCACCCTGCCTGCCCAGCTCCTCATGCCTTTTTACTTCTAACACTTCAGAAACAGGCTGCTCCCAGCTTTATCCCTTCCACCGAGGTTTTATCTGTCTGAAGGTAGAGTAACACCTCTAAAATCAATTAATTAGCTGATTTAATTAAACCACAGCAAATTTTTGGGTGGACATTTTTTCATCTCTTTGAACAGATTTACTTAAGTGGTTTCAGCTGATAGGTGCATGCACAGAAGACTGCTAAAGTGCTGCAGCTTTCCCATGTACTGCTCTTTGCTTCCTGTCCTCTTGGAGAACCAACAGTAGCTTTCATCTCTGCATACCTGTTTGCCTTCCTACCTGTATGGTTTGTGTCTGTGCATTGCTGTGTTCTAACATCAGCAGCCAGTGAGTTTTGGGTGTGAGATGGAGGTCAGGACTGCCTCTTGCTTCATGGTCTCTTGTTCCCCAGAAGGAGCTAGGTGCAGCTGCATGTTTTGACCAAAACTAGAACATCACAGTGTTGCTGTTTCTTACCTTTTTTGCCCAACAGTAAAGACCACAGGCAGAGCCTGCTCGCTGGTGTGAAGCAGAGCAGGGCAGTGAGTGCCCCTGGCAGTGGGTGTCCCCTCTCCACGTCTGCAGAGGGGATGTGGAGGGGCAGGTGCTGGGGTGCAGGGCACAGGCAGAGGGATGCAGTGCTGCTCCCAGCCACAGCCCAGAGCTGCTTCCCTTCCACCTTGTGGGCACGACCGGCTCTGGCTGAGACCTGAAGGTTGGTGCCTGGTAACTGAAGGAAAGAGCTTGTGCCCTCTGAGGGGCTGCCTAGCTTGCTCTGCCCGCAGAGCAAATGGCTGTGCGTTACCCTCTGTAACGGCTTGGCTATAGAGCTCCAGTCTTTAGGCAGAGCTCGGCTGTGGCCCAGGACCACAGGGGGACTCGGGGGGCTGCAAGTGACAGTGGGGGCTTGGGACAAATGCTGGTGGTAGCTGGCTTGACAGCAAGAGCAGAAGGCAGCACCCTGCCCTGTGGGAAGGGAAGGGGGCAGGGCAAGGCTCAGTCTGCCTGTCAGATAAATCTCAGTCTGTTTACTTAAATCCTCAGTGTTTCTTCATTTGTTTGTTTAAGAGTTTCCCTGCCAAAAAAGAGCAAAAGGAAGGAGGGAAGCTGCCTCTGATGGCCACCCCTCCTCAGCCAGGATGGGCCTGGGGCACTTCAGGGGCAAGAGCAGGATTAGGGCTGAGAGCACCCTGCCTCCCCTGGGTGGGGTGAAGGGCTCTGCCTCCGGGGGGACCATGTTCCTATCTTCTGAGCTAACGCTTGGCCCTTGCAGGGGAAGATGTGTGTTGGGGGCTCCAGGGAGCTCCCATCTTGCCTCAGGGCTGCCGTGAAGAACATAGAATGGTCAGGGCTGGAAGGGACCTCAAGGATCATCTAGTTCCAACCTCCCTGCCATGCCTTTCTAACACCTCCTGTACCTACAAATGGGGCTCAGAGACTTTCTCCCCTCTCAGCCCTCACCCCTTTGGTGGAGCTTGTTGCCTTCAGAGTTAGATGTTGTCAGCTTTCAGGTGCTGGTGAGGTTTGTTCAGGACAGCAGAGGAGACACAAAGAGCAGAGGCTTCCTACCGAGTGCTGAATTCCCACATAAGAGTGTCTGCAGCAGTGGGACTCAGGAGCACCTCGCCTAGCCCTGCCTTTTTATAGCTGCCCATAAAATATGCCAGGTGTAGTAAATCTCACACCTGCAATTCCTTCACATGCTAGTGCCTGCTCTCACCGAAACTGGAGCACGTTCCTTGTCCCCACAGCACTATTGGGCAAACCTGTGCACTTTGCTGGAGCTGTGCATGTGCAAGCCTTGTCTGCAGATACAGTCATGCATGCTCTGGCTCTCTCCAAGTTTGGTCATATTCAGCTAAGTCCTGCCTTGATTTGTAGAGAAAGGCAGAAATGATTTATTTATTCGTGTGTGTGTGCATGTGGGAGACTCCAAAAACGCTCCCAACAATCCACAGCCTTTATGCTTGCAATAGGTACAAGCTGCTCACTGACTCTCAGAGAGCCCTTTCAGAGAGTTCCTGTTCCCCATGAGGATGGTGTGAGACTTTACTGTCCGGTTTGAAAGCTCCACTCTTCTATGCAGATTGCATGCAGATTGAGGGGGAGGAGCAAATATTTGGTGTGAACCATGCAGCAGCAATGCTGGTTCAGAAACTTACTACTGGGAAAGGGCTTGTGCACAACCTTGAGGGACAGAAGGGGCTTGTGCACAACTATGAAGGATATTTTAGGGTCAAACGAAGGTCTTAGCTTTAAACACTTGCACCACTCTTTTGATCGTTTTGGTGTCAGAATACTCCTCTCTTGCTTTGTGTCCTTAGACCCAATGAGAAGATGTTGTCTGGGAGGTCTCAAGGCATTTATTGTCCATTAGGTAGCTGCTACCTCTCAGTGGCTGGTTTCTCCTTACCCCCACACCTGAGCAATGTGCACGGTACCAATACTGCCTCTGGTTTTACGCCATTGTGTAAATGTTTTTTTTTTCCTTTGTGTGTCTGTGGAAATTGCTCCTCCTGGCCTTTTGTGCTGCTGCAGGGAGAAGGATGCAATAGAACAACTCTTGGTAGTCTATTCTGCCCCTCTATCAGAGGCAGGCCCTCTTTTCTCCACAGGAGGTGCAGCAGCAGATGTGTAGTTCCCTTTCCCTGCCCAATGGGTTCCCATGAAACTGGACTCGTGTGGGCATCTTGACCACACTCGCACTCAGGGACTTGACCACTGCTCTTCTGTGCTCAGTCTTGCTCAGTTCCAAATGTGAGTCTCTAATGCAGAGATGTAAAGATGGGCTTATTTAACAGCCCTGTTTCCCTAGCAAGTCTGCAGGTCGTTCTTCACTTCATGAGCCTGAACATTGGTTCTTGCAGGCTGTAAACTGTGCCCAGCAAGTGGTATGTGTCATAACTGGTGCTTACTGGTAAGGAGGAAAAGCAGCTGAGTTCTGAATTTCCTTCTGTCTGGGTGTAGGAGATTTTGTGCTACCAGAGTAAATATTCTGCTTTCAGACCTGCTTTCCTACAGCATTCTGTCCTCAGCTGAGCAAGCTATGAGGAATATTTCACTGGGTCCATGGACCAGCCCTGCACACCTGATGGCATGGGCTCAGGGACAGCCACTGGCTGCCCTACACCACACAGCTCCTGTGCTTGGCTGAAGGGGAATTCATCTTGGAGCTGGGAAGAGCTTGTAAGAAACATTCCTGCTAATTAATGCCTGCCACAGTACAGAAACTGTTCCTTGTAGGTCTGGAGCATAAGGAGAGATGTAACCCAAAGTGTCCTTTCCCTAGTCTTTAAAAGTACCCCTGGCTGGGCTGGCTATGAGAAACACTTGGCTGAAGAGATCACTCTTCATCTTTCTGAGGCTGTTGCCTTCATTTTCAGCCAACACTGGTGTCTGTCCTTACTGGCCCCTATGGCTCCAGCAAGGATGGATCTCCAGGTGCTGAGGCTGGATAAGGCATATTTGGTTAATGACATCTAAAAACCAAGATGATTTGAAACAGTAGCAGAATCTGGTCTCCTGTGTCCTAGAATGCAGTGAGTGTTGCTTGTTTGGGTTTGAGGTGATTGAGGAGATTTTGCTGCCTCCGTTGGTTTAAAGTCTTGGATTATTTGGAGAGAGGAAGGCAATGCTCTCCTGTTGGAGTTTGTGCCTGGGCTGGTGCCGGGGGGTACTGCTGCTGTGGGTGCCTGTGGTTGTGGGTGCTGCAGAAGACTTGGTGGTGTTGTGTCTTCTGTGAAACAGGCAGGCAGTGTTGGTGGTATGTGGGAGGGGTCCTGCAGGGTCCTGCCCTCACAGTTACAGGAGTTCACTTGATGTAATCAAAGCGTGATGGCAGCAGCCACTGCCCAGTTTGTGCCCTGACCTTAGAGCAAGCAGCCTCACTGGGCGTCTGCTGCTTTGTGTGCCTCACCAGCTCCAGGGGCTGCTGCAGAGCTCAGTGTCACTAGTTGTGAGGGCTCACAGTGAATGCAGTGGTGAGCCTTTGATTTCTTCAACTTGCAGCTTCTCTCATGACTTAGTTACTCTTTTCTGCAGTCAGAGTTGCACAGAAAGCAGGCAAGTTCCAGCAGGAGCTTTCAAGCAGTGAGTGGTGTGGTACATGTCCCCTGTCCCGTCCCCAGTCATGCAAATATCCCATGGGCTGTGGGCAAAGCTCCAGGGAGAACAAACCTCTGTGCTCCAAGGGCAGATTAGGAGCACGTTCAGATAATGACATCTGAAAACAGGCTGGCTGGGAGCTGCAGCAGAGCATCGAGGGGGCTTTGAAAGAGAGAGGAGTCTAATCCTCTCTGCTAATAAGAAGGCTGCTGCCAATGCAGCAGGCATGGCAGGGGCTGCTTTGCTGCTCCTGCGTTCCCTGGTGGGTGGCAGAGGTGCAAAACCCAGCTGCTTTGAGATGGCAGCAGAAGTGCCACGCAGGAGAGGCTTTCTTTGGGTAAAACAGGAACTTTGACATTTCTGTTTGCCCCATCCCCAACAGCACTTTGGCAGGACTGGTATCAGGCCCAGGCCAGTGTGTAGGAGCAGTTTGTCTGGCACTGCAGAAGCTGTGACTGGGGATGGATACACAGCACCCAATTCCTGGCCACTGGGCAGAACCAGTTGCATTTCCAGGCTCTCAAGCTCAGCCACATAAGGAAGGCAGGAGGATATGTTCTGATCAGGGAGCAGTCTTTGTGCCTCACCAGTGAAAGAACTCTGGTTGGGGTGTAGAAGGTGGGGGGACAGCACTCTGCAGTTAGGTCCTGCTGTATGTCCAGCTTTGTGCCCTGTGCGTGCAGTGGTCCTCCACTGAGGGGTGAGTGCTTGGGGACGTGTTGGGACCTTTAAGATACCACAAGGGCAACTGCTTTAGAGCACATGAAGTGCTGTGGCACACTTGGTGCTTTTTTTTTTTCAGGTACCTTGCTTGCTTCCTTGTGAAATGGCATCTACTGCTTGTCTCCAGATGCCTCATTCAGAGAAGGGAATCTGGTGATGAAAGCCTGTTCTAGGCTCGCCTCTGGGGTGGAAGTGCCCAGACCTGGGCTGAGTCTTGGCTAGAGAATGGTGGGGACAGGCTGTTTTCTGTCTGCAGTGGCATTCTCTAATCTATTGTTCCTTTCCCTGCAGGACTGCAGGAGCCGTTGTACCAGGGCAGGACTGGCAGGACATCCTCTTGCCCAAAGGATTCCTCCTCCCAAATGGCAGCTGCTGTTTTGTACACCCATGGTGCACACAAGGTTCTGCAGCAGGAGAAGGCTGCGTGGTGGCCAGGTAAGGAATGCTCTCTTCACACCTTCCATGTGTGTATCCTTGCTGAGTTCTGTCAAAGTGTCTGGCTTCAGCATTGTCTTGTAGTGGACATGAGCAGATGCATCAGCCACACCCCTTCTCTGCAGACAGGATCTTTGCCTCATGCTCCTCACCTCTCTTGTGTTAGGGTCAAACATCTGTTGCCTTAGTGAGTGTGGTTGTCGCCGTGGGTTACAGCAAGGAGAGTCTCCCCGTGAATCCCAGTGCAGGAGCCTGAGCCTGCAGGCCAGGGTAGGAAGGGAAAAAGCAAAGTGTGAGCAGTGAGACCTCTTGGTCACAGAATCACAGAATGTCAGGGGCTGGAAGAGACCTCAAAAGCTCATCCAGTCCAATCCCACTGCAGAGCAGGATCACCCAGAGCAGGTCACACAGGAACACGTCCAGGCAGGTTTTGGATATCTCCAGAGAGGGAGACTCCACAACCCCCCTGGGCAGCCTCTTCCAGTGTTCTGTCACCCTCACAGGGTACAAATTCCTCCTCATGTTTATATGGAGCTTCCTACACCTCAAGGTGCCAGTTTAGTGGAGCTGTAAGCACCACTTCTGTCTAAGGCCTCGGTAAGCACCTCAAATCAAAATACAGGGCTCCTGAAAAGGCCTAAGGTCAGAGTCCATCTGCAGAGAACTCTGTTCCTACTGCACTTACCCCCTTGCTACCACACCCGTGGCTGTCAGACCGGGTGCAGGGCCATGACTGGGACCACAGTGTTCTAGAAGCCTCACCCTGCTTGGTGGTGCTTCTATGGTTATGCTTAAGAGCATAACCTCCCTAGAATAACTCTCCTCCTCAATCAAGAAGACAACTTCATCACTTAAAACTTTGGTGGTTTTTTTTTCCAGTTTTTATTGAGTGAAAATGTCAAACCTTGCATCAGTCATGCAAAAAAAAAAAAATCAAATAAATAAAACACATATATTAAATTTCTAATAGCACTAAATTCAAGTGGAAAAATATTCAGTTCTTAATAACGCAGGTGCTGAAGAGACCAGATTCAAGTAAATCAGAGCACACCATCCTGGTTAGGCTGTTTTTGTTTCNTATCTATATATCTATATATATGTATATACATATAGATATATACACACACACATATATATGTGCATACATATTATTTTTATATTTATATATATACACATACATATTTATAAAACATTAAAAAGAGCATTGGTGGTTCAAGCATTTTATTTTTTTCCCCCAACCCTCCCCCACGGAAAGAGAAAAAAAAAATTAAAATAAAAACCAACAAAAAAACCAAAAAAAAAAAACCAAACAAAAAGGAAAAAGTCCACATTTAAAATTCAAAATGAGCTAGCAATGGCTTATAGTCCTAGTGTGCAATATGGAGATTACAAAAGGCTAAAATCCTCCCTCTTTGTCTTTTTTTTTTCCATTTCATTTTTATCTTTTTAAAGGTTTCTTTTGTGGGTTTTTGTTTTGTTTTGTTGTTTTTTTTTTTTGTTTTTTTTTTTTGCTACATTGGAAATTTTTTTTAACTTTTTTTTTTCTTTACAAAATTCCTTCCACGCAGACTTTCAATCCAGTTGAGTTTGTGGCTAGAATGAACAATCTAGTCAAGATTTTTTATTTCCTTTCCTTCTTGGTGTGTTGTTTTTTTGCTCTTCAGCAGTGAATGGTAGCAGAATCAGGAGGGTCCATCTCCAGGTTTGTTTTGTTTGGTTTTTATCATCTTTTGGACAGAACTATTCCATTTCCTCTCTCCCTCTCCTCACACAGCTGAATCTCCCTCTTCTTTCTCTGGTCGTTCTTTTAAGCCTGTATTTCAACAGCACTGTGTGAACAGTCCAAGTGATATGAGAGCTGGAAGTGCAAACCACCTCTTTGTGCTGTTCAGAAAAGCATTAAAGCCTGGGCTGAAACCCCTGCCAGGGCAGAAAGCTTCTCCTTAAGGCTTCTGCTGAATTAAAGCCTTAACATGGCAGACTCAAAAGATGGGTTTAATTTTGTGACTTGTTGTAAATAGAGACACAGTAAGAGACTGGCAGGAGTAGGGGCTGGAGAAGGTTGAGTAAGAGGGGCTGGGGCCAGCAATCTCCTTCCTGTGCCAGCTCTTGGAGAAGAGGTGATAGAAGTCTGGGAGAAAGGCTGAGATATTAGAAGTAGGGTGCCTAGGGGAGAAAATGGTGTGCATAGATAAACACAGGCCCCTGTGGCACACTCAGCCACACAGGACGTGTGACAGAAGGCCCTGTGCCAGCATGGGTCCAGCTGCAGTGGCTGCACCTGCCCAGGATAGTGGCTCACACCAGCACTAACCCCAGTGGGCTGGGCCTTGGCTACTGGTGGATCTTTTACCCCTTTTCTCCTCACACTTCTTCTTTCTCCCACTGTTGTGCAGTGATTCAGTCAGTGGAGCTAGTGAGATATGGAAGGGAGAGGTAAAATCCCTATGTCATGGGTGCAGGTTCCTAGCTCCTGACAGCAGGGAATGGACTTGTCTATCCTGAAGGAAAAGCAGTGGTTTGGCCACTGGAACCAGACCTCTCGCCCTCAGCATGAGCAACCTTGCAGGCAGGTGCCTGTGGACCTTGCAGGGTGCTTGCTGGAGGGAGTAGGCTCTGTCCTGCTCCCACAGTAGTCACTGATACACATCCTGTTGGTTTCAGTGGTACTAAACAAACACATCTGGTTCTGCAAGATGTGGCTTGTGTTACATCCAAGGATTCCTCTTGGAGCCCATCACCATCCTATCTAAGTAGCTGAATATGGGAAAAAAATGTACAAGAACCTGCAGCAAAATGCTGTCACAGGAAAATCATTTTGCCCCATTCCATTTCTAGAAACCCCAGGGCCTCATCCCCTCGCTCTGCCCCAGCAACGTGAGCTTCATTACAGTCAAGAATTGGGTTGTGCTAGAAAACACAGGGCAGGGATATACCAAACCAAACAAAACCAAACAAAACCCAATCCTAGAAAAATAAAAGCCACACAAAGAGCTGAGAGAGGAAGAGATCTCCAAAGAGTTAAATTACCTACAAACTAGCAATAACAATATCTCATTTGTTTCATTTTCCTTTGTTTCTTCTCTACAAAATTCAAGTTAGAATTCGGAATCGTGCAGCTCCGCTCAGTGCTAGGAGTGTGAAGTCAGCCTCGAGCTGCAGCATGAAGGCCCCCGCCCGCCTCCCCTGCCACCTCCTACAAACAAACACTACATTGAAGGAGAAAACGAGAACAAAAAGGGGGGAAAGAAAAGAAAACCCCAAGTTGCAGACACTTAACCATACCTCAGGGCTGTCCAGAAGGCAGGTGTCCCTTCCCCCCGCCCCGGCCTTGCTGGCTTCGCTTTTGTTCTATAGCTAGGAACAACCTTTGCAGGAGAATACTGCACACCTTGCCTTTTCTTCTGCCTTTCCTTCTGAAACAGCGTCTGAACATCTGCCCCCACATTTACACAGCTAAGCTGCTTGTTTAGAAATCAGAGCTGATCTTGCACCAGTTCCTTAGGGAAAGTAAAAAAAAAAAAAAAAACCAAACAAAAGAAGAGGAAAGGGGAAAAAAGAAAAAAAACAAAGCAACCTAAACTTCTCCAGGCTGTCTGCTCCGGGAGAAAACAAACAACAGGGACCCCCTGGAGCTGAAGCGCTCATGGAGGCAGGGAGGGGCTGCCTGCACGGTGTTAGAGAAGAATGATTAGGTGTTTGGGGGGAAAAAATAAAAGCAAAAAGGGACAGAGTTTGGACAGAAGGAAGCTTCTGCTAGGTTGGTGCACTTACAGACTGGCACTGGAACAACTACTATCGGGATGAATTCTTACGGCTAGTCCTGGAGCCCAGGCGAGGTGCTGGGGTCAAAACAGCGACTGGCTCACCTGCTGAGTCTGGGACAGTGTCCTGTAGTGTGTGTTCCCAGACAGGGGCAGGGAGAGAGAGCAGGTGAAGCCCAAGCTTCGGGAGGTGGCAGGTCTCACCACAGTGTAGTTGCATTTGCTTGTGCAGTGCCCAAGCTGTTAGCCCTACTTGTCAAAGTTTATCAGCATGGACCCAGAAGTGCGTTAATTCTTGGCTGGACTACATCCTGGCCTCAGCTGGCATCTCCCCACCTTTGAGTTCTGCACAGGTTCCAGCAGCCTTGTGTTCTGTAGCTGCAAAAGCCATGGCTGGGCCAGCAGCTACACAGGTGCTGCACAGGAGTGCTGTCACTCCTCCCCATCCCAGTCTGAGCAGGACATCCCACAGCGGAGTCCTGAGCGTTTGCCTGCCTCCTTCTTCAGTGGTGCCTCCCCCCTCTGCCAGGAGTCACCAGAGATCCGTATCAGTCTGTGCAGAAGGGCAGACTTGCCTGTGGCCAGTCAGAGGCTGGGGGCAAGGGCTTGGGGACTGAGAACATACCTGTCATTGCAGGACTGCTTGGGTCAGAGCAAAAGGAGTGTTTTCAAGGCTGCATTAGTGGCTGGGATGCACTTCTGTGAACATGGTGTGCCCTGTGCTGCCCTGTGGGACAGAGGATCAGCTCACAACCTCCTGAGATGGGGATACTGAAGCACCACAAAAACGCCTCACCCTCACCAGAGGGGAAGCGCTGGGGGGGGGTTGGGATGAGATGGAACCGGATGGGAGATTTAGCCCAGTCCTCCAGTGTGACAGACCCTTAACTGCCCGCGGTGTTCTTCCCGAGTTACTGCAGCTAGGTCCCTACAGGCAGAACAGCAGGGATGAGGAGAGGTGTCCTACAGAGAAAGTGTAGACTGAGAAAGTTTAACAATATAAATAGCATTCAAAATTATTATCAGTAATAGTAAAAAGGATCTGGAAGAACAGAGGAGTGTCCCATTCCCACCCCTGCTCATTCATTAATGCGTCCTCATTTATGTGACAATAAATACCCGCTCCCACCCGTGCTGTCTGATGCCATCATTTAATGCTGGAGAAAGAAGGGGGGGAGGGGTGGAGAGAGAGAGAAAGCGAGCAGGCACTCCTCACCCCTCCTTCCCTCGGCAAAAGCTGAGCTGGTTGTCTTTGTGACACCAATTCCTTGAACTTATATATGTGTGTGTGTGTACAGCATACATAGAGAGACACACACACACAGATATATATACTGCTAAAACTCCTTCCCTGTTGTTCCCACCCCCCCCCAAGAAGTGGAGATTAATATCGTACAACTGAAAACATGGAAAAATAAAACCCAGAAAGAAAAAGGGGGGGATAGAGCCCCACCCATAACAAAGGGTCCCCAGATGGGCACAGGCCCCACGCACCATGCCAGGAGAAGCAGCTGGTACCCTCAAGGTTCATGTCCATCTAAAAGGGTATTTTTTTTGCTGCACCCTGCCCCCCGTGTTCTGTAGAACGAAGTGATGCAGCACCAGTCCTGCTGCCAGCCTGTCTCTAATGGGGCCTGTGGAGGAGCATGGGTTGCCTTCCTGCCTCTCTCTCGTGTGTGGCACGGAGTTCGTTTGTCGCTTGCCGTCCCAATCTTTGTTCTTGCCTCATATGGGGTCCTCTTAGAAATTCTGTGTAAGAGCAAAACCAAACCACTGCCGTTTTTGTCTCTAAGATTAAGGAGAAGCTGCTGGAGCAATGGTAGAGGCTGGGGCAGCTGCTGGAGCTGGAGCTGGAGCAGGAGCAGGAGTTTGGGCTGGAGTAAGGGTTGGCTCACTTTGTGGCCCGGAAGCATCGCCATGGTCTGTGGAAGAAGCAGCCTCCTCTGGTTCTCCATCTTCTTTAGTGGCCAGGCCCTCAGGGTCAGGCAGCGATTCTTCAGAATCTGTGTTCAAGTCTTCCTCCTCATCATCCTCCTCATCATCGTCATCATCATCCTCCTCTTCATCATCCTCCTCTTCTTCATTCATCTCTTCCTCATCATCCTCTTCATCTTCTTGGGAAGAGTCGTCCTCGTCCTCCACATCACCAGAGCCAGATGCCACCGCTGCCCTTTCCTGAGGTGCAGTCCCAGCTCTGCTCGGCGAGGGACCTTCAACGGCTTCTGACTGCTTCTTGCTGAGGTCCAGGGAATCATTGAGGCCCACACCAGCTGCATTCTGCAGGAAGAAGAGGGAGCTGTTGTTGTCAGTGCTGAGGTTGAGGGAACTGTCCAGGTTGATGGAAGAGTTCTGGATGTCATACTCAAGAGTGGAGTGGGCAAGGCCCTCGGGGCCAGGAGAGATGGCAGGAAGCTCCCCTCGCTCCTGCTTCTCGTGTTTGCGCTTGTGCGAGTCCATCTGTGACATGCCCACCACTGTGTGTTTGCAGCCAGGGTAGGTGCAGTGGAAGTGGGAGCACTTGAGTTTGTACTTGCAGTCAGGCACCTCGCAGTCCACGCTGGAGCTGAACTGGCAGAAGCCAGCAGCACTGATGACGTCCTGCTTGCCGTGGTGCTTACGGTGGGCTGTCACCTTGGTGCTGTCAGTGCAGCGGAAGCCGCAGCGCAGACAGTGGAAGTGTGTGCTGTTGCCAGAGAACTGGCAGTCAGGGAAGTTGCAGCTCAGCGAGGACTTGAAGCGCTTGAAGTCATCTAGCACCAGGTTGTCAACGCGATCGTGGTGCTGGGCATGCTTGTACATGTGAGTGCGGCCACAGAACTTGTAGCCGCAGTTCTCCCGCGTGCAGTGGTAGTGAGTGACCTTGAGTGAGAACTGGCAGCTGGAGTCCTTGCAGTCCTCGTAGAGGTCGTAGCGCCGGAAGCCCTCCAGCATCATCCCTTCGTCCAGCATCTTGCGTGAGGACGCAGTCTTGCGGCGCTTGCCGAATGGGGACATGTCCTCAATGATCCAAAAACGCTTTTTGGCCCCCGAGGCGGTTGGCATAGTGATGGTGTTCCCTGAGGAGGCAATGCAAAGAGTGGTGTTGCTGACAGCCAGGTCTCCCCATACTTCCTAACCATCCTGGCAAGCTCTGCACAAGGCTGCAGCTCTTCCCACCCAGCAGCTCTCAGTATGCCTGGGCTTGAGGGCTGGCTGATGCCTGCTGGACATCGCTGCTGGACATCGCTCCCTCCATTCTTGGCAGATGACTGCTCTGGGGTACCTGACACTGTCCAAATGCCAACTGTTGTCTCTCTGATTTTCTGCTCTCACAGTTTCTCCTGCTGCTTAGCTAATCTCAACTCCTATTCCCTTCAAATCAGACTTCAACTCAGAGAAACTTACCCGTTCCACTCCAAGCACTGAGTGGTGTTGCTGTAGCTGACTGGGGTTGAACTGGTAGAAGAGTTTAAGCGTGATAGAAACGGGCAGGTGTGGGCTGTTCTCCCTGCCCAGGCTCCTGTGCTGCACTACAGTGGCCAGGACCAGGCAGGAAGTGAAGGAAGATCCCAAGTGTGATTAAAACTGCAAGGGGGGAATTTATAGAAATAGGATGGACTTTGGCCAGGAGACTGCAACATCCCTCACTGTAATGAGCCTACATATTACGATGAGTGCACTTAGAAAGACAGATGGACAGATGTTCAATGGGGCTAATTCTCATCATCACTAGCCAGTGGACTCGGAGAAAATACCAGTTCTGCAGCCTTCCCCTGGGTCTCAAAAATCACATGATGCCCCTAGTAAATAAAGAGTCCTCATCTATCTTCCACTTCCATTCACAGGGCCAGCATCGCTGGCTGGTGCTCACGTCCCCTAGGATCAAGCTGACATCAAGGACTCGACCTCATTATATCTATTAACTTTTTTTTCCTTTGGTGTTTTTTGTTTCCAGGATCAAACCACAATCTCCAGTATCAGCATGCAGCACAGAGAAGGTTGGAGGCAAGACTGTCTCACCAGGTGCAGAACTGTGAGTGTAATTGGAAATTATAGCTTGCAACTAAAATATACTCCTTTTTTTTTGGCCTCTCTTCATGCTGCAACTGCCATCCTCTGGAGAAGAGGCATGATTTGTGACATGCACTGCCTGGGGCCTGGGAATCCAGAGCAGCTTGCATCCTTGGCTAGGAGGCTGAAGAAAGTCATCTCTTTGACTTGTAGAACTGTGCTTGTTCCTGGCTGATAGGCAGATGTCAGAGGTGATGAATGCTCCTTTTGCCATACCTGGTCCTTCCAGTGACACCCCTTGAAGAGGAGGTGGCAATCTTTGAAGGAAGCCTCCAAAAGTTAAACTTTTGGGACAGGTCATTGGAAATAGTGGCAGCAACTCAATCTGCACCATTCCTATGGCCAGGCTCCCGACTGCAGGATGAGCAAAGAACAAAAGGTTTTCCACACCCAGCTACGTGGCATTTTCGCTCAGACTGCAAACACAGAGGCCAGCTTGCGGCATCCTAGTTACACATAGCTGGTAGAAAGTGCACACTGAGCCTGATTTAACCAGCTAGCAGTGAAAGAATCTCTTCCTGCAGATCCTAAATTAGCAAGCTCTTAGCTTATCTGTGACCAATTAACTCTCTGCTCCCCCCCTCAACATCTGGTATGGTGAAACTTGTTCTGCGCTTCCAGCACTCACATAAGTGCATCAGAGCCTGGGCAAAGTGCTGCTGCCCAGAACAACTCCTGTGACACAAATGACAGGCAAACCAGCAAGTCTTTCATCAGTAGCATGAATGCTCATCTTGTCTGCCTTCAGACTGGAACATGGGATGGGCCATGCTAGGGGAAGGACTCTGGATGGGAAATCTGGGAACTAAGTCAAATCAAAATGTTACCTGCTTTAAACTCACTGCATCTGCCCAGCTTTTACCACAGTTCAAACTTATGTGCTCCAAAGCTTAGCTACAGCAATTCTGTTTTCTCATACAGGTGAAGTTTCAGAGCCAGGGCATGACCAAGAGAGAAGATAACCTGGTGCACTCTCCTGGACCCGACAATGTTCAGTCTACTGAACTGAAGCACTCAACTGCAGATTACAAGCCTCAAGAGCTGTAAGCCCAAACAAATCTCAGAGGTAGGTGCATGCCATAAACTTGTCTTCTAAGCTCCTAATAATGTCAACATTCATCACACTAGACAAAGGTAAAAAGAAAAGCACATCTGGAATTCACGGTTAGAGGAAAGCACAGCACAAGGTTAAGGTGTTTCAGGTTCATGCAAATCAGCTAAAAGAAGAAAAATATATTTTTTGTGTGTGATTTTTGTTCTTTGGAGCATGCTCCTCTGGACGAGGCAAGGATCCTTCTGCCAAGTCCTGCGAGAGAAAACCTTCTGTCAGCTTCTGAGTGTTGCTAGGCCTCCAGCTATATCCCCACCCAGTCACCCTGGCATTACTAAGCTGGCAGGAAGAATGATCTGGGCATTTGTAGGCTGCCAGAATCCTAAAAAGTGTGAACTTTAAGGACAAATATGCCCTTAATTTACTAGGAAAGAGCTGGGAGTTGGGAAAAGAAGCCCAAACTGAGACACAGTCTAAAAAACATTCCCAGCTGGAATGAGAATCCCCATCCTGAGACACCTCTGATCTTAAGTCACACATGGGAAATGTGGCAGCTTAAAACCTCAATGGAGTCTGCAGCTGTTAAGAGCAGATAGGAACAACAGCGAGTGTGCGAAACAGCCTGAGCTGCCCGATGATGTCATCACAGTGACACTGACTGCCCTGCACTCTGTTACTGCTGCTGGGGAAAGCAGCCCTCAGTTTTATGGCTTCGTTTATATGAATAGGAAGCTGTGAAGCTTACAAGATTGATAAAACACGGGGAACTGGGCACCCTGTCAGACAGCTGCCTGCAGCACACCATAGCAGGCACCGGGTTGGGAGGCCTGGAAGATCTGAACAAGAATCCCAAGTCCCATTGACACTATTTGAGCAAACTTTAGCTTCGTGGCCAACCTGCTGTTGCCAAGAGGCTGAAGGTGCACTTTAACTGTGGATTTTGTTAGATTTTTCTGACAGTGTGGAACTGGTGGCAATTGCTTTCAGGTATCCAGATGTCTCCTGGTGATCTGCTGTGGTTGTGGTGACCCCTCTCAGCTCTGGTTACTGTCAGCAGACAAAGGAGTAGGCAAGGCCAGGCTCTTGGGTAAGTTAAGTAAGACACAGAGTGATGTTATGCTTTTTGACTGACCCAAAGGTGCAGAGCAGGGTGAGTGGGGGAGGAGATGGGCACAGGACACTAACAAAGCAAGCAAAGAAGTGTTACCTGCTGCATCCTGAACTAAGGGAACATCACTTTTTACTGGAGTTGGAGTGGCAATGATGGGCGAAAACCCAGCGCTGCTGGTGGCAGGCATGACAATGCCTCTGCTGGATCCAAGAGTGGCACTGAGCAGAGAGTAGGAGAGACAAGATGGAGAGAAGAGATAGGGGAGGGTAGGAAGGGGAGACCTAAGCAGGGCTTGTGAGAAAGATGGAGGCAGAGATGGTGGTTGAGGTTGTGGTGCATTGTGGGTGGCATCATCGGCAGCAGCGGTAGCAGTAGAAGGAACCAGGCAGCCTGGAGAATGTGGAGAGAAAAAAAGGAGACAAAAAAAAGGAAAAAAAGAAAGAAACAAAACATCAAAACAAACAAACAAAAAAAAAACAAAAACAAAAGAACTGAAATGAGAACCCAGGAGCAGAAGCAATACGATGAAAATGGAAAATACATTTACAAGTGTATGAAACAGAACTGTAACAGAGAAGAAACAGAAGGTGAGGAGCTGACAGCATCAGAAGAAGAAGGTTGTCTCTGCAGAAGGTAAGGAGGCTTTCCTGGCATGGGGGAAGAGCCAGAGGCTCTCACACTGGAATTCCTGCTTCTTTGGGTCATCTTCATTGGTATGGTGCCAGCCTGTGCCAGCTAATAGCTGTAAGGAAGGTCTGACACTGAGTGGTGGAGCTGCTCGCTACCTGACAGCAGTGGGGGCCATTTCCCAGGAAGTGCGGCTTGGAGCAGAGAGCAAACTGACAAAGGAAAGTGCCAGGAACTGTGCCACTCTGCCACCAGAACTCTAGGGAGCAGCTTTAAAGTCATGGGGCAGCCAGTGTCATGACCCAGCAGTGTTCACACAAGGTGTGGCAGATGTGCTGTATGAAAGCCTTCCGCTAGCTGGTGAGGGAAAGAAAAGTAGGAAAATGTGTACAAATCTAAAGCAAACTTGGTGAGGCAGTCCTAGAATGTTACAGCCCTGAGAAGGAGAGCTGTGAGATCCCTGGATCACCACAGAAATAGTACAAGACAGGTGAGTACTGCAAAGATAACCCTGTCATGCAAGGCAGGGGGAGATGGCTATAGGTTGTCCTGGCAAACAGGCAACAATGGCAGAAACTCACCTCCAGAAAGGGTGGCTGATGGGGGTCTCTGTGCAACAGTGCACAAACAAGAGGCTTTGGAACAAGAGTTTTGGCATTAGAAAGGGAGCTCAGGGAGCTGCTTTTCTATGCTGATTTCTGAAGATATGGTAGGTACATTTAGACCCTGGGCAACTATCTGCTTTTGTACAGCCTTCCTGTGCCTCAGCAGTCCTGGAGAGGGCCTGACTTCAGCTGCTGCACAAGGAAATACAAAAGGTACTGGAGGCAATGCCAAGTACAGAAGAGGCTCACAGCATTTCTTTTTAAAAACCAGTTATTAAAATAGCTCTGACTCCGAAACACAGGACAAAAACTCTCTCTTCAGGGGAGGCAAACAGTATGCTGTTAAGTCATAGATGCTGATCTCCTCACAAATGGTGGGAGCTAGGTTAGTAAGAAACACTACTGTGAAGCTGTAACAGTTTATATTTTAAGGCGCAGCTGTCCTTTGGCTTGGGAGTTCATGAGTTTATCTCCCAAGAGACCAGGCAACTGATGAGCCATGTCAGCCCACCCCTTCCTTCTCCCTTACCTGCTGATGTACTTTCGTTGCCCACTGGAGTGCTGGAGCAGCTGCGGTCCATATTGGAAGATTCAGAGGAGATACCCCCAGGGCTACAGCCAGTGTAATCCATGTACTCATCTGTTTCGGTGTCCATCATGCTTGGGGGGCCCTGAAAGGAGGCTGGGGTTCCTGATGAGGCTGGGCTGGGTGCCATGCTGCCAACCTGGGGGAGATTTTCATTTCTTGGAGTGTGGCCAATAACCTGCAGCAAGAAAACAGGACGGGGACTTTCACACCAAAAGCAAGATGCCAAGACCAAAACCATCTGTCCGTGTGCTTCTTTCTCTGTCATGGTTCAGGAGGGATAGCTGGAACATGCTCGTGACTGGGACCCATGGCACTGTGGTGAGGAGCCTGAAGCTTGCTGCACTGGCAGCTGAGCATTAAGCTTGGCACAGGTACCCTGGTATGTGAATTGTGATGCACTCAGAGGCTGGGAGTGTTAATCTTGGCACTGGTACCCTGGTGTGTGGATTCTGATG
This sequence comes from Tricholaema leucomelas, assembly GCA_013400475.1. Lineage (NCBI taxonomy): Eukaryota > Metazoa > Chordata > Aves > Piciformes > Lybiidae > Tricholaema lacrymosa > Tricholaema leucomelas. The sequence goes on along the minus strand of WAAF01004979.1, from coordinate 1,030,379 downwards.
CATTCAAAACCAGGAGGTGTTAGTCTTGGCATTATTACCTTGCTGTGTAGGTCCTGCTGCATTCAGAGGCTGGCAATACAACTACAACTACTGGCATGACTGTCCCAAGGCCTGCATGCTGGGACACTGCAACTGAATCTGTGACACAGGGGATGCTGCTCTGGCCTGCACCGTACCAGAGGTAGGTACCTAGAAGCAACCTACATCCAAACACAGCATGGAGTGCCTGCTGGGCACTAAAGCGTGGGAAAGCTGGAGGCAGTGGAACAATCTGGTTGGCTTTGCCTAAGTTTGAATCTTGTACCTAAGCTTTTAGTGTTACACTAACACCAGTTCCTTGGCATATGTGAACTCATTAAAGGCAACTGACTTCTTGGCAGTACTTGGTAACCAACAGGCACCTGTCATTCCCATGTTACAGAATGAAAGGGGGGTTCCCATCTTGCTTCTACAGATGGCCTCTTTTGTTTTTCACATACCAGAAGATGTCCTTAGGTTCAGGTCAGTCACAGGCATTTAAATAAAGCTAGAGTGGGCCAGTCAGTTGAACCTAAAGCAACTAAGGAGTAAGAAAAAGCAGGCTGTGGCAGGACTGCTACCATTCTGAGAGCATCTCAGTGCTGCAGCTGAACTGCTTCAACTTACTCATGAGACAAACCTCATCTGCCAGCTGTGTGTGAGGAGTAACTGCATCACTCTGCTGCTTCCTGAGAGGACATGGAGAGCCCCAGACTAACTCCCAGTCAATAAGGGAAGAGAAATTTTGAGGGTGGTGTTCCTCCCTGCCTCTGTGAAAGCAGCAAATAATTCTTTATGTGCAACAGGAAACGTTTGCTTTAACCAGCACGTTCGATGCTCCCACATCCTAGGCACTTTAATTTTAATAAGCCAACTGGTGTGCAGTGAGAGCAGGGAGGGACTGCAGGCTGTAGATAGGAGGATTTTTGGGCTACCTTTCTCATTTTTTTTCTCCGTAATTCAGAAAGAAAAGCTGTGTACACCAAGTAACACTTTGATATCTGTGCTTGAGAATCCTTCCTTGTATTGTAGAAGTCCAACCAGATGAAGCTACCTTGGGTGAACTCTCATATCCCTGCTGCAGTCCTGTGTCCTTAAGAGTGCAGGTACAAGTGTCCTGGCACTAAAGCACTGCTGCAGCAAGCAACCAAAGGGACCAACACTACATGCAGATCTAGAGCTGAAATAATCACCTGAGTAGGAACACGATCAAAGTTCTTCCCCAGCATCCTTCTCATGTGCTTTCTGGCGTGGGATGTCATTTGGTGCTTGAGCAGGAAGGAGAACTGGCAGCCCTCACGAATGCAATGGAAGTGGCTGTTCACCTGGTTGTATTTGCAACCTGCAGACACAAAACCATTGCATGAAGTACATGAAAGGTAACAAGAGGAAAAGGGACTGCAGGGAAGCTGATCTGGAGCCAGGAAAAGGCTGCTGATGCACGGATTGAAGGCTGTCAAGGGTCACAAGTTCTTCAGTCCTAAATGAAAACCCCCAGGATCTTTTGCCTGCTGAGCAACTGCAAGAGAAAGTGACAGTGTACATAGAACTATGAAGTGTGCTTGAGCTGCAGGCTAGTCCCATCCTTCTCTTTGTTTGGTTACAAAGAAAGGAACATTGCCATCACGTCTGGTAGAGCCTAATGCTCTCCAGTCTTAGCTAGCACCTTTTCCTTTACAATGAGAACAAACCCAAGATAGTTAACTGCATCACAGAAGGTACAATCTACATGCTCATAATTAGGTTAGAAATGTAAAAAGAGAAAAAGAAGTTTTCCTTTAACTGTGCTCTCAAAAGCAGTCTCTTAAAAGCTCTAACTCTGGACAGTGTATGCTCTCTGGTCAGACAGAAATGAGCCAGGAAGTGTTTAGTGCCACTCCACATTCGTTATGTAATAGAGGCAGCAATTTATATGGGTTCTGGCATACAGCACTTGACACATTTTGCTCTTCATGGATAGTGGCCTACATGCTGGGAGCTCCTGTACCTCATTAACGGACAATTGTTGACAGCTGTCTTCTATACCTGATTAAAAACTGGCTCCTTACAGTTAAAGCACAGCTGTATCAGTCATCAGGTTCTGTATGTTCACCACCCCCCCTTGGCCACACCCTTGTATACACAGAGGTACAAACAAGCTCAGCTTTACTCATTGATCTACAGCCATCCACCTCTACTTAGGTATCTGCCTATCTCCCCTCCCTCCTCCCACCCCTCTCTGTGTGTCTGTATTTATACACAGAGACATAAAACCCCTGTGATGTGTGTTCAGCAGCATTCAGAGCCCTTCAAGCAGGCCTGTGCTTTCTGCACCTGCCACACATCCACGTGTATGCTCCAGGCACATGTACCTGCTGCAGGAGGCACGGACCCCAGCACTCCCACAACCACACACTGCTGACACAGGGACAGCCTGCAGAGGCCTCGCTGCCAAAGAGCTCCCGAATTGCCCAGCCCATCTTTAGCTCTCAGATAGCGTTTTATGAGCCTGCCAAGTTGATATTTGTTTAGGTATTGCACTCCCCCACAGCCCCACCTCATCTGCCCTCCCCATCACGTTGTGCTGTTCTTTGGGATGGAGAACAAACAGTGCTGGCGGGACTGAAACAGTATCAGCAAAGGGCAGGTGAAGGCTCGCCTGTTGCTAGGGCATCCGTGTAGGCTGGGTGTCATGTATCACTGTCCTGCTTTGTCTAGCCCTTGCTATCGCCTGAAACACCTCAAGTTGAGTAAATAACAGCAACTGCTGAATCTGCTGCCGTGGGTGAATGCGACCCAGGTAAGTACTGGCCGTGGTGTGTTGACACTCATTGCCCTGGTTACCACAAACAAGCTACATGTGGGTATAAATTCTTGATGTATTCAAAGCTGAAAATAAAAATAGCTTGGTTCTGGTTATTGTGGCTGCCTCCCTGCAATGCGAGGACAGCATCCTGAAGTGTTAGTCTGAGTCCTGGTTTGTTTCAGTCTTTGTTCCAACCAGGAATGCTAGGAAGGACTGGGTCTGTTGCACTGTTAAGCCAAAACAGGGCAAGGGTTAAAAAAATGAACACCAGGCAGTTCAAGATACAGCTCTGCTGCAGCTATCTTTAGGGATTCTGCCCAGTTCAGACCCCTGGATTTCAGCTCTAGTTACCTCCCTGGGTAGCGCTGCACTTTCTGTTGTTGTGCATTTGTTTTACCAGCTTTACACCAGAGGCATTGAGATTTAATAACTGCTGCAGTGTTGCTAATGGCTTTGGCAAGTGGGCAAGACACAGCCCGAGGCAGTGCCCCCTCCCAGGCGTGTCCCTTGGAGTGCTCTGGTGGGAGGCTGGCACAAAGACAGCCCTGCAGTCCCTGCTGCTCACCAGGGGCTGTGCAGAACGACTGTGGAGAAGAGAGCACTTTACTGAATGCTCTTTTCCTTACCTCTGTCTCTGGTTATTTGTCCTTTTATGCTGCACTGGCAATAGCTAAAAACCAAGTCACTTAGAATCATAGAATCAACCAGGTTGGAAGAGACCTCCAAGCTCAGCCAGCCCAAACTATCACCCAGCCCTAGCCAGTCAACCAGACCATGGCATTAAGTGCCCCAGCCAGGCTTGGCTTCAACACCTCCAGGCATGGTGATTCCACCACCTCCCTGGGCAGCCCATTCCAATGCCAATCACTCTCTCTGCCAACAACTTCCTCCTGACATCCATCCTAGACCTCCCCTGGCACAACTTGAGGCTGTCCCCTCTCGTTCTGTTGCTGGGTGTCTGGGAGAAGAGACCAGTCCTCACCTGGCTACAGCCTCCTTTCAGGTAGTGGCAGACAGCAGTGAGGTCTGCCCTGAGCCTCCTCTTCTGCAGGCTGCACACCCCCAGCTCCCTCAGCCTCTCCATACAGAGCTGTGCTCCAGGCCCCTCACCAGCTTCATCAAAGCTGTCTGGAACCAGGGAAAGGCAGCAGCAACTTCCTTGATACAGGCAGACTTCTACACAAGGCATCTCTCAGGAGAAGGCATGTCCCCTATGCTTGTTTTTATCTAGCTGCCTATCTACTCATCCATCTATCCAAAAGCAATCTTCTACATTACAGTTTCTGTTCATTTCACTTGGGTCTCTTTGGCTGCGATCAGAAACTGCCTTCTGCTTTGTGCCATTTCTTGTTCAGTGATTTAATGACCAAATACATCTTAAGCATAACTCAGGCATTCTTAGCCTGGACACAGGACAGGCCACATGAGAAAGGTGATGAGGGAAAAAGAAGAAAACTCACCTAGTCTGCCACACTCCTCTCTCTTGGTAAAGTACTTGAAGCCATTGGCTGCCCTTCTCTCTGCCTTCTCATGCTTCTTCACGTGCCAGGGCAGCTTGGTGGTGATGTTAGTCACAAAGTAGCAGCCAGGACGAAGACAGTGGTAATGGCCTCGCATCCTGAATTCACAGTGCTAGAGAGGAGCAAACCGGCAGGGTGCTTTAAGCATGTCTAAAACACGTGCCTGCTACTAATCCTTTCCCTCTGAGACATGAGGGAGAGGCCTGAACTGAAAGCCCAGATCTCGCCCATTTTATCTGCCACACACTATCATGTATTTTGTAGTGCTGTGCTCTGTACTACACTGTTCTGTATCGAAATACCCCAGACCTAACCAGGCTTTCCCAGGTATCCATCATAGTTTTTTTACTTTATTTCATCTCATGCCTCTCAGATCATTCTGGTTGCCTTGTCCACTTCACCTAAGTCAAAGGAATATCCAGGTGGTGTGATTTTCAATTTGATGGCAACCAAACTCCAGGTCATTAAGACCCTTCCGTGATTCAGTAGTTATACCAGGAATGAAACCCTCAGGCTCACTTCCTGTTGAGCAGTCTGCTTGCTGTGGCTCATTCTTCCCTCACCCTCCCCACTCCAGCCTGAGCACTGCTGTTGCCTTGCCCTTACCTGGTTTGGACAGAGACACTGCAGTGAGTAGTAAGCAAACTGGTCTCGCACATTCACCAGGTTATTGTTGGGGTTGATGTGGTCCAGGCAGTGGGATTCTGCTTTGCCAGAGGTTTTGCACACATACTTGCAGTTCCCAAAGAGACAGTGGAAGTGGAATTTGTTGGCATACTTGCAGTCTGTTGCCAGGCAGGGATCACTGGAACACATCCAAAACCCAATCATCACCTTTGCTCATTTCACAGATTTGCTTCTTCACCAAAATTTAACTCAAGGGAAGCCCTGCTGAAGCCTCTGCTCCAAATGTGGCTTACAGCCTTCCCACAGCATCTTCCTCTTCAGAAAGCTGATGCTGGCAACACTGCTGCAATCCCACCAAGCTAGTGCACTTCCTTGCTTCAGAGTAGGGAAACACAGCAGTGCACCATGGGGTCTGCAGTCTTGGAGGGCCACACTTCCAACTTAGAGCTCTCTCAAGGTCTGCACAGATGCTGTTTCTCCCTCTCTACCTGTACTTACCTCAATGGATTCAGATAGTTCCTCACACCTCAGCTTTGTATAACTGAAAGGAAACTCTTGGGCGTGCACACTGCAGGGTGCCAGAGCTTCCCCTCTTTAGGCAGAATCAGCAGTGGCCAACTGAAACAGCTAAATGGTTTTGCTGCCTTACTCCTCCCACCCATTCCATGGATTTCTGGCTGCAGAGAGCCAGATGGGAGGAACTGAACATTGACCCCTTGGATCCCAAGCACTGCACCCTTAGGTAGGTGAAGCAGAATTAATGCAGATCTTTGAGAGCAGACAAACAACTGTCAGCATACAACCCAGAAAGTGATACTCCACCAGCCTGAGTAACTAAGCTGCAAAGCCTAACCTGGAAAGAACAGAAGGAAGGAAGCAGCATCTCCAACTTACTTCTCCTGGAACTGGAGAAATCCGGGTTTGACCTGAGGCTTGGCATTCTCCAAGGAAGTCGTTGCCAGGGGTGAAGTTGCCAGGTTAGGCACTGATGCTGGGATCTGAGGCATCTGGGGTATAGTTGAAGCCAGCTGCTTCCAAGCTAGCAGTGTCGGGGCAGAGGGCACAGTAGCTGGACTTGGAGTGGGCACATCAAGGACAGGAGCACTTGCCATGGTGACAGAAGTAGCAGATGGTGATGAAGGGGCCAGGGAAGCCTTATTCTCAGTAGCAGTTGAGAAGGGAGACTCTGAGTTACTTTTCACAGTTCCACCCTCAGTTCGGAAGTGAAAACTGCAAAAAGAGTAATTCAGACATGAACTCTTGGCCACTGCACATAACTTGACCAAACATCAACAAGGAGGCAGGAGCCTGCAAACAAATTAACTAAGGTTAAATTCTAAAAAGGGGTCTGCAAACTTCGTGGAAAGACATAGGGACCTCCTAGACTGTCTGTGAAGAGAAGGGAATTCATTAGAAGGAGTGAAGACAAAGGTGCAAAACCATGCTGAAACCTGGGAAGCCAAAATCTCTGCAGCCTGCAAGAGGGCAGCTTCCCATGGCCTGTCATGAGAAGTCAGTGGTTTGTTGCAATGAACCACATGAGCTATCCAGTAGCAGAGACCAACTCTGCTAACAGAGCTTTCTGCCTTAAACTTTGCCCCATCTCCTTCTCTTTAAATCTCTTCAGAATCAGTCTTGTGGCCAGCTGCTGAAGGCCTCATTCCTTCTTCACACAGGCAAATCTTCCGTTGCCTTTCAAAGGAACTTGATATGGGTTTGAACTGCAGCTAATGCTGTGGAGAAATTATCAAGAGGAAAGATTTCCAATATCCCACCCTTCCTTTGCTAGTCCCCTCACTGGTACAATGGGGCAGCATCTTAAATTCATTCTCCAAGCAAGAGTCCTCTGGAGTTCTGAGCATGCACAAGCCAGATTAGGTAATCTGCAGTCCTGGCCACCAAACCCTGGGCTGTCTGCAGCTTTCCAAACCCTCGTGAATGACAAAGGGTTCACAATATAAGAACATGCCAGAGAGGCTGCTGCTGGGCTGGACAGTTTGACTGCGTCATTTCAAGATCCTTATCCACGTGATGTGAACCTGTTAAACCAAACCTTATAAACCAATGGCTAGGGAAAACTTGTTAACAGAGATTTGTCATGACAAGACAACAATAAAATGCTTTCTGCACTGCAGTGATGAGGAGCTGTCTGCTCCACAAAGAGCCTGTATCCAGGGACAGTGCTTGGGTTTACAGGATCCTCTCCCTCTCACTTCTCTGTACAATGCATTTGTGTGCTGTGAGAAATACAGGTCTCCTTGAACACACTGTCACCTAGGCTATGGAAAAAACACAAATGTCCAGCTCTCAGTGTTGCCAACACTTCTTCACGAGTCAAATGCATTTCTTGTGGAGCAAAATTAGAGAGGACAGAGTGTTCTGCAAAGATTCAGCTGAGCACATTTGCCCAGGAGGCATGTGGATGCCCAAAGTGCTGCCCTTGGGACTGCCCACATTCCTGCTCTCCAGCAGTTATTCAGTAAGGTCTCTATCTGTCTGCAGCATGCCTGTTGTGGAGTTCTGTTAAGGTTTCCCAAGGCTCTCCCACTTACTTTGCGTGCTTGATAGCTCCATCCAGGGTGCTGAACAGGGCTCCACATTCCTCCACCACGCAGTGGAAATGCACCTTGTGGAGGAAGTCACACTGCGCGTCGCAGAAATCCTTAGTGCCAAACCTGGCCAAAGCAGACAAGAAGGCATCTTACAGAAGGCCCCAGGAGAAAAGTAGTGTAGAACGACCATAATTTATTTTGGGTTTCAACCCTACTCTAACATCACTGTCCCTGTTGCACAAGCTCTACATGACAGCAGTGTTGGCTTTGTTGTTTGACTACTGCCTGTCACATAGAGCTAAACAAGGACCTCATTGCTTTCCAAGATCAAGAGACCAAAAAAGTTTCTTGAGAGACCAGGAAAACCCCAATCACTTTTAGTGGGAGCAAAATATGGAATCACTCTGAAACAAAAGCTGAAAATCCTTACTGTTCCTGTACAAAACCCAAGGATCTGAGGCGTGATCCAAGGTTAGTAAGTTAAAGGCAACCCAGAGCAAGAGGACTCTGCTGAAAAACTGCAGGTCTTTTTTCTTTTTCATTTTACTGGGAGCAGCAAAAGGGAAGAAACATCAGAAGTTAAAGAGAATCTAGAGCCAGAATCCACCCACCCCTGTCTTGACACAAGAGGGTATCACATCGATGGGAGAGATGAAGCACTGCCTAGGTGCAATCACAGCCTGGTGTGCTGAAATAGTGAAGAGCACAATCCCTGCAGCACAGAAGGAACAATGCTGCAATGCAAAACCCCGAGCAAAAGCCATCCTCTAAGATATGCCTCTTGTCATCTTGGAGAAAATGGTCAGCAGGGCAAAGCCAAGCAAACATGGTTCCACTGCTTGCCCACTGCTGAGCCTGCCTGCAGTTAATCAGCCTAGCATAAACACAGGTGATTTCAGGAAACCCCAGAAACAGAGGGAATCTGGAAATCAAGTGAAAAATGCTGGCAGGAAGGATCTGAAACTTAACAGGGGAATCTTGCATAATTAAGATACAACAAACTACAACTGCTCTGATGAGCAGGAAAGCAAGAAACAAACAGCAGCCTGTGTGCTCCCAGGAGGGACCTTGTAACAATCTGAGGGCAAAGAGAAAGAAAAAAGCCTGTACAGGAGAAGGAAGGTCAGTGGCTACAGAGTGCATGCAGTCAGTTAAGGGGAAAAGATGAGGGAAAGCAAAGGTGTGATAGGAGATAAGGAACTGAGGTACTGCAAGCTAGAGGGGTGGCTTTATCAGGGACAAGAGGTGCCATAAAAATGGCAGGTGAGGAGTCAAAACTGGCCGCCTTATAAAATCCGCTTTGGACAGGAAAACTAAAGACAAAGCAGACAATTAGGGATAAAATTAAGACCTTCTAGAAGAGCAGATAAAGGGACTGACTGGAGAATGTAAATATGCACAAACCAGCCAGCCTGGATGATGCATGGCCTGAAGTGCAATGGAATTAGCTCACCAACTGATGGCATGACTACTTGCTGTTTTGTTGAGCCACAGAGAAGAGAGGTACTAGGAAATGGGCCGGGGGGGAAAGAAAATTTAGGTACTGATTCTTTCAGGGAATGAAAAAAAAAAAGAGAAGTGATCTTTGGCAATTATCGTACCTCTAGACTTAACTTCTCCTTCCAGTAAAGTAATGGAACAAATATTAAGAGGGAGGAGAAAATCATTAAACATCTAGAGGATAAAGGAACCACAAGCAATAAACAGCATCAGGATTACAAAGAATAAATCTTGCCAGACAAATTTAATTGCCTTTTTTGATAGAATTACAAAATTAGTGGATGAAGGGATGCAATATATTTGGGTTTTAGTAAAGCATTTTGATACAGGCTCGTATATGTTTAGAATTAATTCCAGTTGGCCTGGGTGTCAGTGCTACCTCATGGGCTGAAAACTGGCTGAAGGTCTGTAAACAAAGGCTAATGACAACCAGCAACATATTGAGCTGGGAGGAGGTATCTCGTGAACGCTGCAAGGATGACTTTGGCTAGGTCTGAGCTTATTTAACATCTTCATTAGTAATCTAGGAGAAGGAGTAAACAGCCTGTTAATGAAATTCACAGAAGATACTAAATGGGAGGAGTTGGCAACACCAGTGCAAAAGGAGAAAAATAACAGAGAGGCCATGCAAGACAAGGGAGAAGGTTCTGAATACAGGAGTTGTATTTGGAATGATAGAGCTAATGCAGCTGGGAGGCGTGGGGGGGGGTGTTTCACACAGAGCACCATTAAAAGCACTCCTGTGTAACACTGGATGGCAATGATGCACATGCACTGTGCAGCAGGGATGCAACAAGGCAGCACAATTGTGACCTGCACATATAGGGGCAGAAAGGTAGTTACTGCTGCTGTGCCCAATTCTGCACCCACCCTGGGAGCAGCAAGAACAGCAGCAACATGATCAGCAGGCTGAAGGGACTAATTTACAAAGTCAGATTAAAGGAAGTAAATAAGCTCAGTTAAATGGTATGCTGAAAGTCTGTGACTATCTGAAGGGGATGAACTCCAATTGCAGAGAGGAATTATCTGCTGTGGTTCAAGGGGATATAACCAGGAGAACTGCAACAAAATTATGAAAAGGGAAATTCAAGCAGCACACCACAAAAAACAAAACAAAACAAAACAAAACATGACAGTGAAACGTTATTAGGTGGTAGAAAATGCTGCCAGAGACAATAAAATAGCCACACTGCTTGGCATAATTACAACTAGGCTGGACAAAATGCAAATGGACTGCAGGGTAGGATCTCACAATGGCCAGGGGCAGGTGGACCAGGAGACTTTGTAGTCTTCTCCATTAAAGTCTGTGATTTACAAAGTGTCCACAGGCAACCATCTGTGTCAGAGCACAAACCACTATGTGTCTGCCTGGGTGTATCTGTGTATGCTCCAAGCGCCTGTCTGCCTGGGCATGTGTGTGCCTGTGCGTGGGTGAGTTCTGTATCTGTTCCGTTTTCCTTTTGAGCCTTCTTGTCTACAACAAAACCAGCAGAAACCATCCCAGTTCCCATACCCTTTTAATTCCTTATTTTGTCCCAGTGGCCTACTCCTGTGGTCAGAGGACATGCCACAGCAAGCACCTTAAGGCTCCTGTGATCCATGCATTAATCACTGAACATGGTCCAGCTGAAGTTCAGTGCTAAGAGCAAGGGAGTACCCCCTGGACCTGCAGACTGGAGTCACAGAGAGGAGCCCAAGATGAAATCTAGGCTAACAGTACCATGTGAAGAGCTGTGCTCATCACTGCTTCTCAAAATCCCTTTGCAAATTATTTCTGTGTGGAATGGTATTTCTTACGGGACATAACAGCTGCTATAGCTAGTCAGGACTGAGGACTGAAGGCACTCCAGGAGGTGGCCAGCATATCACAGAGTTAGGCCTTTGTGTTCAAGCGATCTCTGCATTTAAGTGTGACCGAGCTGCAAAGAAGTCACCTTCCCTTTCCTCTACTCCCAGTTCCATGCTCTCCTTACCGGCGCAGGTACATCTTCCATGGCTCAGAAAGCTTCTCCTGGACGAGTGCCTTCACTGCCTTGCCCAAGTACTGTGTTGGTTCTCCAGCCCCAGCCTGGCTGCCATCTCCTTCTGTCTTAATGTTCAGCAGGTTGCCAAGGCTGGCACTGGTCTTGGACATCTGGAACAAGAACACAGATACTGCATCAAGCCCAGCACACAGCTGTGGAAGCTGCCAAGCTGGGTACCCCCAGGACTGCCCCATGGAAAGCTGCGTCTTCAAAGGGAGAGAAGACAAGAAGTCTGCATGGACTGCCCCCCACCTGCATCAGTAAAACTTAGTAACAGCTCACTCCTGTGCATCCTCTACCCAGCTACCACAAAACACTTGGGTGTCCAGCTCATATTCATGGCCCTTGCGTAAAGTAATGAAGCACCACATCTGTTTTATACTTGGGGCTACAGGTGAAGAGGGACTGATCCTACCTGAGGATGGAAAAGGTGCACAGGCTTACCCATTGATAGCCCCATACAGCTCCCACAGAATGATGGTCTCTCAGTGCAGACCCAGTGATGGAACAGTTGTGCTCCACTTCATTTAGAATCATCCCAGCCACAAAGATAGCTCCTTCTTTAAAGGGACTGTCAGGGATGTTGGGGGTGGGAGTGGAGCTATCTCATTCAACTAGGGAAAAACTTTGGCTCCACTTAACTTCCTGGAGGATTCTTGCTAACTTCCATACAGAAATGGTGTATGTGCTAAATGGTCACATCCTGCACAAAGCAGGACTTGCACTCACAATCTGCACTGTGTGAAACACTTCAGTTTCTACAGAGAGAAGGTTTAGAGGTCCCTGTGTGTGACGCGCAGGACAGAGGAAAGTTACCGAAGAGTGCTTTGAGAGGAATGCATGATTAGACCCTTCCTTGCACTGCTGTGCTCCCAGGGACCTCTGTAACGACAGCACATTTCTCAGCACAAATAAATTGCAGGATTGGGCCCAATGCTTGCATTATAAACCCCACCCACTCAAGGATCTCACAGCCCTTTATAAATATCAGTTAATTAAGCTTGACAGCCCCCTAAACAAACTGCAGTATGCTACAGGAACCCTGGCTATTTGAGGCTTTCTTAATGCCCCCTGAAGGTAAAGCCCCTGCTGCTATGTGGAGACTGCAACTCTTTATGGCTGGAGTCAGACATTCAGGGCTTTTTCCACTGGTGTTTGCTGGGCATTCCACTTCTGTAATGGGTTGTTTTTGCTAGGCAAATAATAAAGGGTTCCTCCACGAACAGATATTGTGTGCAGCAAGAGAAAGAAGGAAGCGTGACATGTTCCTGAGCATGCTGAGCTTGATTCTGTAGTCCTCAGTCTTTACAGGCTCCTTCAGGGCAGCCTTTGCTGGTTTGTGTCATCAGCTAATCCATTCCTTTATTAAATGAACAAACCTGAAGAACTCTTATTTTGTACCTGTGCTACACTTATTTTGCATCACACAAGGAATCTTATGCAGGGCTGGACACAAACAACTGTTTATTTCTAAGCCTATGTGTAAATCTCATTCTGAAGATTTTCAAGAGTAGTATCTATTGAATTTTGCTGAGCTGGGGCCTTCACCATGACTCAGGACCTCAGACAGCAGATTCACTAACCAGAATTTCTGAGTATTTGCAATCACTTAAGGGACAACATACAGGAATAAGAAATTCTTTCTTGAATTTGAAAAGCAAGCATCAAAAATTCAGTGTAACAGAGAGCCAGTGGAAGAGACAAGTGAGATTAGGATGAATGCACAAATTAAACAGCACAGAGGAAAAAAAAAAGGAGTCATGAAACAAGACAGAAAGGAGATTGCTTTGCCCTCTCTTGAGGGTTGTATGGCTTCAGTGCATGTAACGCCCAAAGCCAAGGGGATGGCAACAGTTATGCCTGTAAACCCTACCAGACAGCAGAATACTGAAGCGTGGCTCAAAGGCTGCCCTGATCTCTAGTGCAGCTGTGCACAACAGCAAAATGAATCTTGGTACAGTAAAATTTATCACGTGAAAGGGAAATAAAATATTTGGGATGATGTATAATTTAAGGAAAAAAAGAAGGAAAAAGAAACTGTGCATTATCTAAAATAAATATTCTAGAACATGGTAAAGGAGGCTCTGTTGGACACCATTACTCACACCAGAGAGACAGAAATTGATGATTTGGGCTCAAAACTTCTAATTTTTTCTTCTCTTTCATAAAACCAAATCTTCTATTTCATGAAAACAAATTATTCTCCCTCCCTTCCCCCAGTGAAAGAAATCATTTTTAAGTAAATGAACAAAATGTGCAACTGTAAAAAGAGAGCAAGAGAGAAGTTGCCAGGTTCTGGCAATAAAAGTGGAAGGAAAAAAAAAAAAGAAAGAAAAAATGAAGAAAAAAAATGTTTTGGAGCCCTCCTCTGTCTGGAAAGGATGGGGAAAAAACAAGGTGTCAGAGGCTGCAATATATTTCTTCAGCCAGTTCATTAAATTAATTCGTAAGCAGTGGCTCTGAAATTATCCCCGATGAAAAATGGTCTCAAAATTTAAATGGTACAAACTCATCTTATTAGAGGCAAAACATTAAAAAACAAACACATCTCTGCCCCCCCCTTGCCATCCCAGCTTTAATTTCTCTTGGTGGGGGGAATGAAAGGCGTTTGATGGATGGCTCTTACCTTATTCATAAGCGAGGATAAAAGAGATGAATTTGCTGAGACTGTGTGGCCATTTGATTCATTACTGGAACACACAAACCAACAGGGTTTAGTTAAGATGTGCACAGGGACCGTGAGCACCGAGATTAATCCTTCTCCCTTCAAGCTGCCTCACTCCTCACCTGCTGCATCCGGAGGAGGAGAACGATGCCCACCCTCCCCTGGGCAGGCCAAACTCGTTTGCTTGTGATAGCCAAGATGAAAAGAAAGAGGGGCCCAAGCCTGCAGATTTTGGTTCTCTCAGCTACTGAACAGCCCACACTACCACACCTGTTTATTAGCTGACTCACAGCCCACCCCACTCCTTCATCCCTTAGAACTTTGAGAGGTAAGCCACGAGCCCAGGGGATGCTGACAGACTTGCTGCCATGGCAGAGGCCACCTGGGCAGCAGAGGAGAAGCAGCAGCAACAATCCTCATGGCCACAGCTAAGCCAGCTGAAAGGCAACCTTTGCATTTCACATGCATCAGCAGCTGTAGCTAACTACCAGAGCTGGGGTCCCAAACCGAGGCTTGTTTAAATGAAGTATGGAAAGAAATGCATACAAAGGTCAAACTGGAGCAGGCTCGTTTATCCCCAGCATCACTTCCTCTGCAGTTTTGCCACACAGGACAATCCCCCAAAACTCCTGATCTCAGTAGAGATGCTGGAGAAGTAGGACATGCTTTGAGGTTAGGTGCAAAGATTCATCACTGTAACTGTAGGTAAGCACATGCCAGACCCAGACCAGAGTGCACCTAACACCCAGCTGTTTTGTGCATCCAGTTCCTCTGGAAAGTTCCTGGTTAGACCTGATTCTTTGACACCACTGTAAATGCTCCTGCTTTAAGTGTCTCAGGTGTGGCACTGGAGCAGCCTTCGATCAGCTCTCGATGCCAAGAGCAGGGCTAAGTGAAGAACAAGCTTTGCCAGTGGCTCGTTTTTCAGCAGGAGAGCACAAGAGATGAGGCTCTTGCCAAAGAATCAGTAGTTGCTTGTGAGCCCAAAAAACATCTGGAGAGCATACACTTGTGGAGTAGAGAGAGCCTCCCTGCCTCCAGTCTGGGGGTGCCCAACTCAGCCTGTACCAGACTGCCTTTCATCAACACACTGCATCCTTTCATGTTACAGGAACAAACTTCTCAGACCTGATGCCAGAAGAGCTAAGTGTGGCTGCCTGTGAACTTTTCTCACCCGTGTTCCTTGACACTCAGGTCCAAGCTGTGCTCCTGCAAGGAGTCCTGGCTGGTGGTGGATGATCCTCCCATGGCCTCCCCAGGCTCCTGCTTCACCTGAACCGGATTGAACCGTCCGGGAGCTGCTGGTTGTCCGTTCCCTGCTTAAGAAAGACACCAAAATGAAATGCAAAGCGTAGGTGTAAGCCAAGGTTACAGTGGCAAATAAGCGAGCGAAGGCACCAGCACCAGGGCAGAAAGGGAAAAGGCAGAGAAACGGCGTGGGGGGAGGGCAGTGCTGGGATTGCTGGTCAGCGTTTATTGCCAAGCTGACATGATGGGTTCTGACGTCCACTCCAGCGTGGAAATTCTTCAAGTGATAATTATTGCAAAATTATGTCAAAGTTGTCCAGGCTGTGGGCCCTTTAAAGGAGAAGGGCGGAAGGAGCGTGGGGGAGACCTGATTCTCTGCACAAACTGTCATAACTAATTTGTGGGGCTGCCTCTTAAGCGTTTATTAAAGACTCTGTTAATGCTGAGGCAATGTGGCAGCTTTCGACTGCTAGTCAAGCCCCCTTGCTCGTCCCCCATCCCAGCGTTGCCGTAGCGACAGCGATGGCCCCGTCACTGCGCCTGCCCAGCAGGAGCATCTGCCCTGCCGGGGCTATCGAAGGTGACAGCCAATGGGATCGGTTCGAACTGCGACCTCTTGCCATCACCTTGTCCCCGCAGAAAGGGGGAAGAAGAATTCTGGTTTTGAGGGAGGAGGTTTAGTGCTGAGCTCATGAAACAAAAATGAAAATTAATGGGAAAGAACAAAAGGGAAAAGGGGGGAAAGAAGAAGAAATTAAAGGGGCGGGGGGGAAATTGGGAGGAAGAGCAAAGAAAAAGGGAGGGGAAAAAAGTTGCTGACAGGAACATGTCTGCAGAGCTTTTTTCCACAATCCCCCAGTGACTGAAATATTAATTTGCCCTCGGGCAGTACAGCTGAGGGCGAGCTGCTGCTCAGACAGCAAGTGGCATTTTATTAAAAAATAAAGGAAAACAGTTCCCTCAGTGACCTTTCTCTGCTTTAGGAAACAATTGTCCAAACAATCATTTCTGAAGTATGGGAAAGTTCCCCTCCCTCTTTGATCAGATCACTTCGTCCTGCTCCCTCGGTTGCTCTTGGATAGAAGGGAACAGCAGCCTGCTCTGGTCCTCCCATGCCCTGGGGAGGGAGGCTGTGGGGCAGCCCAGTACCATAAGGTGTTGCCAGGCAGAGCCTCCCCCCCTCCACAACCCCACGTTGCCCATCATGAGCTGATCATGTTCAGGAGATTGTGGAGGTGCCCTGTGCTCTTAAAGGCCCTCCATGACCCTGTTGGCAGGGCCGGTGACAGGCAATGACCTGCCCCAGGTCTAGGTGGCAGCAGAGGAAGAGTTTCAGGCTGCTCCAGGAGATTTCTCATACCCATCTTTTACCCCTCTCTTGGTGCCACTGTCCCTCACAGCTCAGGATGCTGCAAGGACACAAAAGCACAGCTTGCAAGAACTGACCAGGAGAAGGGTACAGCTTGTGGACTGCACCAGCATCACCTCCAAACTCACACTGAGACAACTGAGCTGGAGAACAGATCAGGAAAACAAGTGGCAGTGACGTACAGGACTGACACCTCTAGGCCCAGCTAGAACTTGATACAGTCTGCAGGAGAGGCCTGCAAGTGCTGGCCAACCTTTGGCTTCATTTCCATTTTTAATGCAGTGCCTCTCTCTTTTCAGCCAGCAGCACACTGGGCAGTACACATGGCAACACTCTTCCTTCAGATCTGCAAGAGCCTGCTCCACCTGTGGGCAAAGCTGTATCTCCTGCCACTCTTCTGGCCATGTGGTTATAGCCAGACTCTGCAAGAACTGTGCCAGGACTGCCCTCTTCAAGGGTTAACTGAACACAACCAAATCTATTCTCCCATTTATGTTCCTTTACTATCCCTTTCCCAACTCCCAGTGGACAACTGAGTGGCTTTTCATTCACTCCTCTCCAAGTCATCAGGCACTGCCTTTCCTTCCAACACCAGAGCAACCGAGGAGGGTAACTCACCTGCTTCAAGTGCCACAGAGGGCTTGAGTGCAGCTGCTGCCAGCCTGGCCATCATAGGAGAGATTAATCCTTTGCTAGCAGAGATTCTTTCCATGATAGATGCTGCTGGAGCTGGAGAAGAAGTAGCTGCTGGCTCGCCAGATCCTGAAATGGCCTGGGATGCAGAATCCGTAGGAGCAGATGATGTTGGATTGGTGCCAGAAGAACCAGCACTCAGCAGATTAGCTGAGCTGGCAGGAAGTGGTGTAGAGACCCTACTGGGGATGATGGGGAAGAAGGATCCAGCTGTTCCAGGAAGTGTTGAGTTGGAGAGTGCCAGGGCCAAGGGAATATTGCTGGGAAGAGCCTGGGAGAGCAGGCCAGAGATCTTGGTGGCTGGTGTCATGCTGCTGGCAGACTTGCTGGCCTGCGAGGAAGCAAGCTCAGCAGCAGAGGAGGGTGCAGCTGGGACTATGAGAGAAACGGAAGACTGCTGACTGGTGGGGGAGGCACTCAGGCTGGAGTTCTTCGAGCTCATAGCAGAGAAGTCAATGAGGTCATCATTGCTGGACTCCTCTTGCTCATTATCCTTGGACCCGAGGAGAGAGGCAGGCAGGCCCAGCACTGCTGAGCTCCGGATGTGCCGGCGCTCATGCTTGCGTTTATGGGAGGTCATCTGGCTGGTGGAGGTGAAGGTGAAACCACAGCCTGCCCTTATGCAGTGGAAGTGGTTGGTGGCCTTGCTGTAGACACAGCCCTCATACTTGCATTCCTCATACTTGTAGAACTTCTTGAAGCCATCCTTGGCATAGGCATCATCTTTGATGTGGTAGCTCTTGTGCTTCTCAATGTCACACTTGTTCTTGAAGGTGAATGCACACCCAGGTCGCCTGCAAGGGCATCGAGGAGGAGAGGGTGGTTGGCTGTGTGGGCTAGGAGCACACCCCAACTGCTGTCACCTGCCTCCCTCTGGGGTAATGACTGAGACCAATATGAGACAGTAGCTCTGGCTGCTAAGGGGATGAGGAGCTTTGTGCAGGTTAGTTTGTGACACCAAAGCAAGCAAAAACACTGCCATGGGAGGGAACTGGGAGACTCACTCCACCCTGAGTAGCAGCCACAACAACATGGGGATGCAAGCACCCACCACTAGAAGTTCCAACCAAAGCAACAGCTAAAGGGGACTAAGGTACAAGTTGTCCTTCCCTGCTCTTACTCAGAACTTGAGAAATCACTAGAAGAGCACCTGGGTACAGAAGGCAGAGTCTGCCCCAAAAGGGATGAGCTGACTGACTGCTGGTCTGGAGACAACTCTAGCGTGGAAGCACCATTAGTAGCATATTAGTGGCCTGCTTCAGTTGAACTCTGAGGAGAAGCACACTGATCCCTTTCCCAGATGACTCTAGGATGTCTTTTCTAGTGGGTAAGCTTTCCTCAGACCACCACAGATCACACTCCTGCCCTCAGAGCGGGCAAGATCCCAGAAACCACATCTGCCCTGGAGCACAGATTCCCTCAAAAGCAGTAAGGTCACAGTGAGGAAAAACAAGTCCCTCCAGAATGATTTGGTATCAGGCAGCAAACAGAGCACACAGCTCTGAGGCAGGATTCCTTCCCTCCCCTGCTGTCTCACCTGCAGTGAAAGTGAGTGGTTTTCTGCCCATAGAACTGGCATTCCACAGTGCCACAGTCCTCCGTGGCACGGAACCGCTGGAACCCGTCGTTGATGAGCTGTGTGTTCTTCTTGTGAAAGTTCTCATGGGTCATCACATCAGAGGTGCTTGTATAGACCTTGTTACAACCCACCTAGCCCAGGCCAAAACAAAGAGTCATCAGCACAGCATTTTAACAGCCTCCCATTACTACCAGACATAATAAGCACGTGAGCAACACATGTACATTTAATAGTTCCACTTGTGCACTTCTCCTAGGAGTATTAAGTCATCACTTCAATTCCCAATCCCAGGACTGATAGAGCAGTGATGAAAAAAAACCCCAAACATAGCAACAAAAACTCATTGGGCATGAAACAGTAAGAAAACAAAGGGGAAGAAGCAAGGAATAAAAGGCCAGCTACAGATAGTCAGGTCTGCTGAGGGAGGCAGCAAGCAGGGCTCCTGCTCTTAAGGAGAGAAGACCACTGACAGAGGCCATTACTTTTTGTTATCTCGGAGCCACAGGGAATGAAGCAGGACTTTCACCTATCTGGGGAACACAGAACCGAGTGGGAATGAGTTATTTGCCTCTCTAGTCATAGGAGGTAAGGCAGAGTGGTGCAACATGAGGCAAATCTTTTGAGCTTGTAATATACAGGTTTCATTCTAGCAAAGCACAAACCCTGTGCTCAGCTGATCTTAGCAAACCAGTGGCTTCCCCAACCCCTGCCTCCACTGTTCAGGATGACCAATGCAATAGTTCTGAACTCCTGCAGCAAACAGGAATGGTGTGAGGAAGAGGAGGAGGGAACGCTGCAAACCTGCCTTCCTCTGGGTAAAGTGGGCAACTTTGCCATATTGAGTAAAAAAACCCTGGAATCTGAAAACGTCCTCAGCCCTGCTGAGGGAGGACTTCTTTTCCCTTTTCTTCTCCAGCACAGCGTGTGCCAATGCCTGCACCATCTCAGAAGTGAAGAGAACGAAAACACCACCTCTTAGTTCAGCCCAGGTTGATTCAAACAGGCAATAACAAAACCCATGACAAGTACTCAGAAAAAAAAAAAGAAAAGGATCTCCAGCTCTTTCCAATATAAAAGAGCCTCTCTCCCTCTGCACTGACACCTTGAAAAAAGACAGACCCTGCACAGCATTAAAGAAAAGAATTAAACAAAAACCTCCTTAGGAATAATTTGCAATGTGGCTCTTGGTGCTAAAGCCTGAAAAAATGTCAGTTTATATAAACAACTAACTGAATTTTATCCACACCAATTATGGACATACAGAAAAAAAAAGCCCCTGAGATGGATGGCACAAATTGTGCCATTTAAGCAGTATTCCCTTTAATTGGGAGTTTATATTCAGGCACCTTTCCTGCAAGACACTGCTTACATGGGCATTGTTTTACTGGAAGACAGTGGGCACAGGATGGAATTATCCATATATAGTTGTGTAAAGGAGGGTCTCTGCTCAAACTCCAACGACTTAGAGCTGTGAAACAATCTCTTCCACTCTGAGAAAATAAATTAAACAATCCCCATCCTGGTCAATTAAAGAAACGGAACTATCGATATTACGGAGACTAACAGAAAGTGTCCTCAAGAGATAGTCACATGAAGTTCCCCATTTATCAAACGCTGGAGGCACATGCTCAAACCAGCCCTTACTCAGGACAGTACTTGAGTGCATGCCTAACGTTTAAGTATGTGCTTAAGCCCCATTGACTTCAGAAAGCTTACCTGACTTCAGGCTAAACATATGCTGCAGTCTATTCCAGCAAAGCATTTAAGCATGTGATTAAGGCCTTGTGACTTTAACTGGGGTCTTAAACTGTTGGAATAAGGCAGGGAGCTGAGAACTCAGCTTGCAAAGCTGTCACCAAGGCTTGCCTGATTTTTCAGTGTGTAACTGCAGCACGTTCTTGTGGCAATGGTTCAGGCCGCAACTCTAATGAAACAAGTACGTATCAAACCCTCTCATCTGAAGAATTATCAGGGTAAGACCCAAACAATCTGGTGTGTCCATGTCCGAAACCAGCAAGGGTGTCTCAGTTACATCTGCGTTACATTGCAGTTGAAGCCTGGCTGGCTCTTGAAACAAAGCTTTCAGCCCACACCACAGACCAGTACTGGTGAAGAAGACGGAGAACCAGAGGTGTGAAGTCTCAATATGAGACACTAAAGTTTAATTATTTAAGAAATTGATAATGGAGGGAACTAACACAGTGCTAAAGGGCAGATGTGTCAAATGAAAGTTTGCTTTCAAGGGAGTGACAGATCAGGTTTGAGCAGAGGTAGCACAGTGGCACTGCAAGGAGGTCCCTGAAACTCAGAGAACAGGACTTGCTTGAACAACAAGGAATTAGTTTCACCAACCCTGGATGTGTTTAAAAGTAGTTTGGAAATGGTGCTTGAGGATATAGTTTAGGGTGAACCTTGCAGAGTAGGGTTATTGGTTGGACTTGGTGATTCTGAGGGGCTTTGCCAACCGGAATGTTTCTGTGATTCTGCGAAGCAAGTCCAAGACTGGACAAAACGCTGACATCTGCTTCACCTGACTGCATGCACAGGGCTTCTAAAAACAGAGAAAGGTGCTTCCCTTTGCCCTTCCCTACACTTGGCAGGGCAGGTGTTGTGAAGACAGGGCACAGACTCTTCAAAGAGGTGTCTGAATCACAAGCGAGCAAGAAAGGCCATGAATGTGTCCCCTCTGCCTCAGGACAGCCCCTTGCTCTCTAACAGACAGCAGTGGCTTGCCTGGGCACAAGAAACCCTTCGGTCCACCCCAAAAGGGACAGGGCTCAGCCCACAGCCCTTCGTTTGCCTGGTGCGTGCAGTACCTGCATGCAGTGGTAGTGTGTGCTCTTCCCGTTGAGGTGGCAGCCGTGGTAGTAGACGCTGCAGTCATCCAGGGGGCTGAAGCGCATGAAGCCGTGCTGCAGGGAATTGTCCCGCTTCTTGTGCATGTTGTAGTGCCGGATCACGTCCTGCTTGCTAGTGAACCTCTGCAGGGACAGACAGGCAGACAGTCAGACACCCCTGATGGCAGGGGGCAAGTAAACCTAGGGGCAGGGTGGGTTTCATTGTTGTTAATAGACTCGTGGCATCGGGGTTTAAAGCTCAGCAGTGATGACCCCAAGAGAGCCAGGCTGAAGAGGAATGCCTGTGTCTGTCTTCCCGGTAAAGTACAGGGACTCAAAATCCTCTCAGCACCGGGGGGATGTCCAGAATGTGCTCCCTGCAGCTTTAAGACTGCAATTCTTCTCACATAATTTTAGCTGCTACTATCTCAAGAACTGCTGTAGTTAGAAAGCAAACCAGTGAACTGAACAGCCTGCAAGCAAGTAATTCAAGCTTCCAAATCACTCACTGTGGTGGTTAGCAAGGCACTGGCTGCCACATTCATGCCAGACTAGAAACTGGGAAAAAACTCTCTGCCTTTTTACAGTGTCTTCCCATTGTAAGTCTTCTGCCTCCCCTACGAGGTAGAATGGCTTTATTAGGAAAATGGGGACACAGAACAAGACAGTAGTAGAGCTCAGAGCTAAATCTGCACGACCAGAATATTCTCTTCATCCTCTAGCTGAAGTAATGAAGGGGTACCCCTCTGTCAGAGCAGGCTAAGTGCCTTTAAAATGAAGCTTTTCATTTCTCTTTCCCACAGACATCAATATTTAACAGAGAAGGTGGGAAAGTAAATCTGATTTTTTTAAAAGAAATCAATATCCATTTATTTTGAGGAGTAATTGAAAAGGCCTGGATTCTAATGTTTAACAACTTTTCTAGTCTCCCTCACAGGAAACCAATGATTATCACTTCCACTCTTCCCTCCCATAGTATCAATCCTGATCAATCTCATTGGCACTGGCACAGGAATGTGTGGATATGGATTTCAGCAGGAATCCCTTGGAGGCTGGAGGTATGATTTCCCAGGGCATGCATACAGGATTGCTATTGCCAATCATTGTTAATTTGTGCCCACTTATTACAGAGCCTTACTTAGTCTAAAATATATCTCAGCCATAAAATAATTTGCATTTTAAAAAGCAGCCTAAATCCTTATTCCCTGTGAGACCAGACAGCTCCTTTGCAAGCAGCTTCCAGACTCCTTAGGAAATAATCACGAGGCCAATCATAATAATAGGTTTTTCTGTCTTTCCATCTTTTGTATTTCTCTCTGGTGCAGAGATATCTGTGGCACAGTTGGGACAGACTCATCTTGACTACCAAATGCTGGGCTAGAAGGACCACTACATGCATCCCATAGAAACTCTCCTTTCATCACTAGAAACCCACAGTCAAGCTCAGCAGATCCAAATCAACTTCCTCTGCTGTGGTCAGACTCGTTCCTTTGAGACCCAAAGTCTCCTGGGGTAGGGCTGGAGTTGTGTCTGTCGCACAGTGGAGGCAGCCTCTGGGATTCCCCCTCAGAGACAGCAGCCTGACCACAGGCATGGCAGAGCCCAACTCCCAGACCTGGAGGAGGGTAAACAAACCCAGCACGTGGCCTGTCGGCTTGACGTTGCTCCCCTGGCACTTCTCCCAGCAATGACAGCATCCCACTGCTCCTGCCTCCAGCTTCCCCCACAAATCCCGGGCTGCTGCTGCTCTTATGGGGTGTTTTGTTGCAGATACTGCTGCCACAATGTCACTCGGGCAGCAGGAGGGAAAGAGACAGACGAACAGATCAGCATTCCCTACTTCCAGGCACAATTTGTAGCACAGTAGAATTTGCTCCCCCTGTTTCACTGATGTAAATCTGGAGTAGTTCCCACTGACTCGAGCTGATCTATATTCTGCTCTTGGTTATGGTGGGCTGGGTTTGGTCAAAGGGTGTTAGACTGAGTTAAATGGGAGCAAACCAGGGGTTTAGAAAGTTCAAAATATACCTTGCCCTCTTTGAGAGCACAACAGTGAAGAGGCAAGGGAGTGCACAGGGGAGAGAAGCACAAGAGGAGACATTCTCCCCAGGGCTGTTCCTCTTCACGTTCAGGTAGCTGTGCTGACAACTTTTACCATTCTTTACCTGGTAGTTGCACTCTGGGTCAAGGCAATGGTAATGTTCTCTGTACTGGTATGCACAGTGTATGTGTCCACAGTGCTGACTGCCAGAGAACCTGCAAACAGGGACAGAGGAGAGAAGAAAAAAGACACAATGAAACAGTGTCCTGGCAGTAGTGTCCATAAACAAGGTACAAATGAAGTAAGTTCTGCTTTTATCTCACCCATTTATGGACCTAAATCCCACCTCCTTTACCCACTCCAGAGATGGTCACTCTCCTTCCCTCCTGTTCTTATTTGTCACTATTTAAAGGTGCTTCTTGAGCAGGATCATTCAGATCCTGTCCACTCATAATCAATCTGTCTTTCCATTTGGAATTCATCTCCATTATCTAAGTTGCTTACTTGGGGAAGAGCAAGAAAGGTGAGTTCCTCCAAGTAAGTATGTAAAATTCTCATGAGTGAGCTTAGATACCACACCAGTCAGTTTCCAGATATCTTCCCATGCCAGAAGGAGACAAACACTGCTCAAAGATGGATTCTGAATTTCAGGTATACACCCAACAAGCAGCAACTCAGATAAGCTCAGGCTTTCAGCTGTTTGTAGTTGTTCTGTCTTTAGCCTGTCTGATCACACTCTGGTGTCACACTAGAGTGAAGGTTGCAAACCACTGGATTCAGTGGTAAACCACACAGACTGGAGCTGGTCATGGCAAGATGATACAGGAACTTTCAACAAGATGGACAGATCAGTGGAAAGATGGATGAGGTGGATCAACAAGAACAGAATGAGGTGTTTCAAGCAGACCATCTACACCTTCTATGCACAACTTCTCCCATCCACAACAGCTAATTGATATTTTCCACGTGGATAGTATTTGCTCACAACCAAAACCAATGCAAGGCAAAAGAACAGAGTTTTCAGCCTGCCTCTGAGGCAATTAAAAGTAGGACACAAGAAGCAGCAGCCAACAACATACACCTCATCTATTTCTGCAAGCCACCACTGAGCACTCCAGCAGATGTGGAAACTCCCAAAGTACAGGGCAGGAAAAAAAGGCAGAAATGCCATTTAATAACGACAGACAGACAGAGTGAGCACAGAATGTATTGACTGATAGCCACATCAGTAATTAGCAAAAGGGGATGATCCAGAAACACGCTCATCAGTGCAATGAACTCTCTGATGTATATTCTAGAGGATCCTGAAAGAGCTGAAGAGCTTGAAAGAGAAAAGCAGTGGAGAGAAGAGGACTCAGAGGGGAAACATTCAAAGATAAAGTACCATCTGCTCAAAGGTTCCTCAAAGGTTCCTCACGTCACTTAGTGCTAAACACAGCAGGAGTGCACATGATAAAGGGCATGGGAAAGAAAGAAGGAAGGGCAGCAGGTAAAAGGGAAAAAGGAGAGGAGTGAGGGTGGCCTGAAGCAATGAAGGAATGGAGCAGGAGCAGAGAAAACTAAGGATCATCATAAGGCAAGGTAATGCTAAGCTACAGCACAGGAAAATTCGGTATGAAAAGCTGTGCTAAAGAAGGTATTTCTGAAGCACAGTAAGGAAGAGGAGGTCAACTGTGGAGACAGCAGGGCCTCTAGGAGATGGAAAGGGGACTTAATTGACAGAAAAGATAGACATTGCTAAAAAATTAAATGACTTCTTTGCCTCAGCATTCACAAAGGGAGACAGGGACAGATGCCAGGAGCAGACATGCCTTTCCCTGGGGAAGGAGAAGAAATACTGCAGGAAATCAGGATCACGTCAGAACAGGTGATTGAGAAACTGGAACAAACCCCAGCAGCAAAGAAGAAATAAACCACAAGGCAAACAGCAAACCTGGCTGCACAAACAAAGGTGTGGGACTGAAAGCAGAGGAAGCGATTCCTGCTCAGCACCCGGCTAACTGCGAGGCAGGTACAGGGCACAGGCAGCAGCCTGAGTCACCATGCCATTAACCAGCATGCAGCTCAGCAGCAGATCAAACCAACTGGTCCTGCTAGTCCAGGGCTTTATGTCAGCAACAGCAGCAGCTTTAAAGGAAATAAACTGCTATGTGGAAAGCTAAGCTTCCTCCCTGTTCCACTGATGACAGAGCAAAGGACTGTGCAGGGCTGGAGAACTGTGGAGTGCAAGCCAGGCAGAGAGAAGAGGAAGATAAAGACCTTGCTGGCAAATACACACCTTTGAAGTAAAGCAGTCCAAAACAGCATCCAAAGTGATTATGCAAAGTGCCCAGAGAAGTCAAATGCAGTAAGAGAAGGGCCAGACAGATCTGAGTGAGTTACCTGAAGCATCTTAGCAGGAGCAACTCACAGGCTCAGCTTGAAAAGCAACAGCTAAATAAGTACTCCAACACTTCAAACTGCTTCCTATCCTCCCTTCCACGTGCTGCAGAAAGGTGTGTGTGGTGCCCACAGCTCAGGAAGGGAGAGGCAAGTGCTCTACCAAACCATGCGCTCAGGGAAGGAGGGAAGTGGCAAACCCAGCACAAAGGGCAGATTCTGCTCTTCCAAGTCTGTAAGGTTAGGCTCCTAAAGGGTTATATTTATCTTGTGTTTCTTCTGACACTTGAAACAGTTCAAAGCTATTAATTTTTAAAGCACAGCATCTGTTTAGCTTTTTCCTAACAGGAAAGCTTACACACCACACACTTACTGACACGCAGGCACACGCGCACATTTACATGCGCGTCCGGCAGGGTACATCGACACCCCTCCTCCTTTACAGCAACGCACCCACTATTTCCATCCAGACAGGCACACACACACCTGAAACAAGCAAACTCACAGCCTGTTTTATCACACCGAGATGCAGATCCTAACTCCCATACCGTTCACACAGACACGGATTCATTTTCACATGAGCAGCCCCCTCCCTCCCCCTTCCCTTACTTTAACCAGTTTGTGGTTTGGGGTTTTGGGGGTTTTTTTGGCCAGAAAGAACTAGTCTTGATCTGGCAAGAGTTAGAAAGAAAAACCAAGACAAATAAATAATAATAAAAATAATAAATAAAGAAGTCAGCATGCTTAGAGAGTGTTTACAGACTCATTACCCTGTAACCATGATGTGAAAGAAGGAAAAAAAAAACCAAACCCAGCCCAATTACAAGGGGGGAGGAAACCCACACAGAAATAAATATTTAAGCAAGTGCTGCCAGAAGCACCATCTGCTGAGGCACTAATAATAATAATATTTTTTTCTGTGGTCTTTTCCCCCCCCTTTCTTTTTTTTTTTTTAAATTATAAATAGAGAGGGGGGCGGAGGGGGGAAACAACCCAACCCCAACTAGCTAAGTAAGAGCTTTTGTTTTGTTGCGTGAAAGAATGGATTATCCCTGGGCAGCTTTTGGCAGTGGCTTTGGCAAACTCATTAAGCTAATTATGCAGTACAGACAAAGTGTTGTGTCTCTCTCCCACCACCCCTTGATTTTAAGGCTTTAAACTGTTTTTAAAACCGTGTGTAAATTGAAGGGAAGTGGCTGTGCTGCCAACGGGCGGCCTGTGGAGCTCTCGAAGCAGGATGTGGTGTCCCTTTGCTACCTCACAGCCTCCCCCAGTCACCTGCCTGACCCAGGGAAAGGGGCTTGCAGAGCGCTGCCAAGAGTAGATGTGGGTGAGGTGTTCACACGTCCTGTGCTCGAGAGGGGAACTGGGGACAGAAGAGGTGGCATCTCCTCCCTCACTGCAACCTCTGTGATTCCTGCAATCTCAGCACTGAAAGGGTGTTGCTTCTTCTGCCCCATGCAAAGATGGGCTTAAACCTCTGCTTTCATTTCTACACTCTGACAAGAGGCAGCAAGTTGTCACACGCTGCTTGAGAAGCTGCACGTGGTAGTGCAACTGTCCTCTCTTCCCATGTGGTCTTCTGCCCCCTTCTCCTGCATCAGGGATTTGGGCAAAATGGAGGAAAGGCAATGGCCTCTTGTTCCACTCTGTTCCCACTTGCTGGCCCACTTGGTGTGCCAAGATCTTCACTTGCACCTTCCTAGCAGCTGACTGCTTCCCAGAGGGAGGCTCTCTGTAGACTCTGGCAAGGTGGGAAAGCACAGCACAGGTCTCCCTCCCCTCTTGTTAGTAAGTGCCCAAGTGCTGGTGGAAACAAACCCTCTGTTTTTTTCTCAGGAGAGAAGTGTTTGCTGGCTTCCCCAGCCGGTGTCTTTCTGTACAACTGGGGCTTTCATGGAGAGCCTTCACCCAGCACAGGCCAGAGGCAAAGGGTGATGGACCCTTTACACCACCAGCTGTAACACAGGCAGCTGTTGTGCAATAACCTCCACTGGCTCTCACAGCATTACTCTGTCTCACCACAACAGCCTTGAGCTCCCTCTCAGCACTGCTCATTCCTGACCTAAGCTTGCCCACAGCAGTGATAATGTGCCCCAGCCTGTGCTGTATTCAGTGAGGGCTTCTCTTATACATGAGCTGCAATATTTATTTTCTAGGATAAACACTGATAGCAAAACCTGCCTAAACTTGAGACATTTGTGAATTCTTCCAGCTAGATGCTCAGAGGTGCCCAGAGGTGCAGAGCTTAGTGAGCTCTGCCTCCCGCAGGCACTTGACATGGTAGAGAAAAAAGGCTGGAGACAACACAGCAAGAGAAAAGGAGAATGCCAGAGCAGAGGCAGCCCTCCCAGTTCAAATCCTGGGCTTCTGCAGTCAGTTTCCACTATTTGTCACAAAGTCTAACAGCTCTGGAGAGCCCAGTGAGCTCTTGGCATGCCTGTACACCTCTCACAGCTACTGCTCTCCCAAGCAGGAGAACACAGCAAGCACAGATGCCAGAGGGAAATGGAAGTGCTTTAAACACTTGATCCAGATGGACAAGACCTCATCCCTCCCACCACCGGTCCACCTTCTCCCTTCCAGCCCTCTCCCCAAGGAAGTCAAGAGTTTTGCCTACCTGGCAATATACTTCTGGTAAATATTCACGTCTTCGCTGACGGCTGGTTTGTCAGTGGGCAATCCATTCCTGCGGGGAGACACACCGGGCACAGCTGGTCAGCAGGCAGGAAAAGGGCACAGTCCAAGCTCCTTGTTTCTCTCTGATGGAGAAGGCTCAGGGAAGAGCACCCAGCAGGGACACCCATAGTTTTAGTCTCCCTACCTCTTCAAATCCTTCTTTCCCTAGGGAACCACACATCCCACCTACCAGCCCTCCACCATGTTCCATCTTTGCAGGACCCAGTTGAGTTTTTGAAGACACTGAGAAGACCAACAATGAAAACCTGTTTCTATTAAAAAAAAACCAACAGCCATGTACAAACAAGTGATGGCCACACAGAAACAAACACCTTCCTGAAGCACCTTCCAACGCTTCCCTTATGTGCATGGAAGAGCCATCAAGACATGTATGTCCCAGGTGCAACTCCAGAAGAGCCTTGATGCTCCAGCCACGCTGTGAGCTACTGCACACTTCCTATGGCCAGGGCACTGCTCCTCAGCACTGTCAACATGGCCACAGCTCCCTTGATGGAGCTTTCACTGCTGACTTTCACACAGGTATCCCAGCTCCAACAGCCAGCTGGGGCAAAAGTATTTATGTATTTTAATCCGTAAGAAAACCAACCTAACAGCATCCAACTGTCACACAAACCCAGGTTACTTAACTTCTTTAAGAAGCAGACAAAAATTGCATCCTCAGTGAGTTCAGCAAGAGGAAAAAGAGATACAGGGCCAGACTCCAGCCTACCCAAGAGACTATGGCTTACCAACCTAATCCCATAGAGGCTGTGTGACGCTCGCTCTTCCCAGTTTTGCCTGGACCCAAACTCTGCTCTGCAGCATGGTTTAAACTCTGGCACAGAGTTCACTTGAAGTAGGTAGATTAGTTCAGGGCAGATTAATAGCATTAGATGTGAAGAGTTTAAACTCAAGGCCAAAGTGTACCTGTGAGCATAAAGGGCAACTCCTGCCAGGTTCTTTGGTCCCAGTGGGGACTGTGATTGGGAAGCCAGGTCTCAGATACCACAGTTAGCAGCTTCTCTACCAGCACAATTAATAGGCTGCTTTCTTTTACCATGAGAGTCTGGACCTAGTGAGCAGACTGAAGAAGGGACTAAAGCCCCTTCTGTACTCCAGTGTGTGATCAGGGCACTGGTCACTGTCAGGTTGAAGGCCCTTGTCACTTCCATTCCTTCTGCAGCCCCATCATGATGCCCCAGCTGAGGAAGTCCTGTGGCTAGAGGAGGGATCACCATGGTGCTGCAAACCCACATCTGCAAGTGGCAGGAAACGAGCAAGAGAAAGGAAATCGAACTGAGATCCCAGTGCAACACCAAAGCTCACAGCACCCCAAGCATAGCTCGAGGACGGCCACTCCAGGAAGCTGAGTATTCTGCAGACTCTTCAGGCACAGAGTCCCTGGCCAAGTCACCCATCACACCAAGGCACTGTGCCTACAGGAGTATTTACAACACTCTGTTTCAGTAATAGGAGTCCCTGCTTGCCATCTGGAGCACATTCAGGGTTCACCCTGAGCAGGGGCCAGATGCAAATCCTCTGCCCTTTCCCATACACCTTAACCAGAGAGCTCCCAAATCTGTCCACAGGCAGCTGGGAGATGAATGCTGCAGGTGAAAGACAGGTAGCACCAGCTCTGCCTTCCAGCTGGGGAAACATGGCAAGAGGGGGGCAGAGACTCACCTAACACAGCAAAGAGCACTTGATGGAGGATTCAGCCCAAGGCCTCCTAGATTCACATATAAATATAAACCAGCCTTGCCCCTCAGTGGAGGGCAAAGTAGTAGGGTAAGTGTGATGGGACAACTGGAGAGGGACTTCTTATAAGAGCATGTTGTTACAGCACAAGGGGTAATGGCTTCAAACTCAAAGAAGTTGGCTTTAGGTTAAACATTAGGCAGAAATTCTTCCCCATGAGGATGGTGAGGTTTGCTCAGAGAAGGTGTGGTGGCTCCAACCCTGGAAGTGTTCAAAGTCAGGCTGGATGAGGCTCTGAGCAATGTGGTCTAGTAGAAGCTGTCCCTGCCCATGGCATAAGGGTTGGAACTAGATGATCTTTAAAGGTCCCTTCCAACGCAAACCATTCTATGATTTGGCAGAGGAGTGGAGACCAGAGGTCCTAGACTTACTACAAATGACCCTGTCACAGTGAGAAACAAGCAAATCCAAACAATGATAAACCAGCAGAGAAGTCCTCTCCTTCCTCCCTCTGCAGCCTCACATACACATGTAGCTCTTCTACAGCTACCACCTCTGGAAGCCACATTAAGAAGTAATCCAAGGTTTGGCAAGGCCTTTAGATATCTCCATTCAGTCCATGGCATCACTGCAGAGACTGCCAGCAATGTATGTGTAGGAGGTTATTAGTAGTAATTGGCCTAATGAGTTTGCCCAGTCTAAGGGGTAATTGAATCACCTCTATTTGTGTAAGGAGCAAGCAAATTGAGAAGACACAGGCCTGGCCCCACAGAAATATAACTGTGCCTAACTCCTACAAAAATTGATGGGAATTGGGCACCAAATGTCTTCTGAGTTCTGGGACAAACAGAAAGCCCCAACCTGCCAACAGTGAGGTCAGCAGAGTTTCATCATTGAGTTAAAGGGAAGCAAGAATGAGGTTCTCCTACAGACACAGAAGGATGCCTAGGGGACTGGAAGGAGAAAGGGAAGTAGGTATAACCTTGATCTTAGAGTGCCGACTGCACCACATTCCCTTAGCTTGCTCTTTATTCTGTGAACCCAGAAGCTACTGAGCTCTAGACTCATGGCTGTGACTGACACTGGCAGGCCACACCCTTAGTGCCAGTAAGACAGAGATGTAAGGTGCAACAGACGCTCCAGCAGAGAGTAAAAGGAACATCACTTGAGCTGGAGTTGCTCACTGAGCCACACACAGGCTTTAGGTGCGACTCCTCCCTAGCACAAAGACAAGGAAAGCAGGAGGACACTTACTTCACTGTAGAGACTGTTCCAGTTGTGATGGAGTCTGTCTTGGAGAAAGTTGATTTCAGGTACTCAGGAGCGTTGAACGGCAATGAGACTGACTGCTCTGGCCCAGCCACAGGAGTGCTGCTGGGGGTACTGGTGAGGGAAGCAGGAGCCAGGCTGGGTGCTGGAGCTTTCACTGGAGTCAGCTTCTGAATGTTCCTCACATCATACTTGGAAGGCCGGCCTACCTTGCCTGTCTTGAACGCGATGGCTCCTCCCATATCTGGGCTTCCTTCTCCAGGCTTGAAAAGGTGCAGGTACTTGACATTTTCCAGGTCGTACTTGGAGGCCTTCTTGTAGGTGTTGCCATTTTGTGGCCTGATGCTCTCACCCGTCTTCAGTTTCTGAATGTAGAAGTCGTATTTGGAGGCTCGCGACATCAGGCCCTGCATCTGGGAACTGCTGGGAGAGGGCAGCGGCAGGATGGTGGCTTTGGTCTCCGTCAGCATGGAGGCATCTGGACCTGGCACCCGAATGGGCTGTGCCAGCACCGAGGAAGCTTCTTTGCCCAGCTTGGAGCCCAGCTCCTCAGATTTGGCCAAGTGCACAGGCCAAGGCAGCTGCTCTCCGGCTTTCAGCTTGCGGATGTACTCCTCATACTTGGAGAAGCGGGCGCGCTTGCTCATGGCATCCTCGCCGGGCAGCGAGGCGGCAGCGGCGGCGGCCTCTGAGGTAGCAGCGTTCAGCTTGTCGAAGCTGATCTTGCGGGCCAGCTCGTCCCGCATGTTCTGGTCGTCATAGCCAAACATGCCCAGGAACTCGTTCATGGTGGTGGCGGCATAATCCCGCAGCGAAGAAGCTTCCCCTGCGGAGAAGCAAAGGCAGAGAGTCAGGCGAGGCTGCCGGTTCTTCCTTCTCCTCCCATGCCAGCAGCAGCGGCAGGGAGGGGGAGCGAGGGGAGAGGGGAACATGATCTACTGACGTTTGGCTCACTTGTTAGGTTTTACGACTCTTAAATTAATTTGTTTAAAAAAAAAAAGTAATTAATACTGGGGTAAAATAAAAAGAGTTCATCAATGCCAGGAAAATCAATTTCCTAAATGTTCTAGCCGATGGCTTTTCAGTACATTAAACAAAGTTTCATAAATGTCTCTGCACTCTTGCCTTGGCCTAATATGAAGAAAAAGTCGTTTTACTGGAAGTGAGACCAACACCAATATGCCGAGGGTTGTACAGTTGTGTCCTTGTGTGTGTTTGTGTGTGGCAAGAGGTGTGCAGGGGGCAGTCGGCAGGGCGGGTAGGAACGCATGAGAGAGGCTCTGTGTGTCGGTGGACAGCAGGGCTGAGTGCAGGCAGGACAGTGTGGTGTGAAATGGGCAAAGGAGACAGGGCAAGAGAGTGCATGGGGTGGAGCACGAGTAGGGCACAATGGCAAAGGGTACAGCAGAGATGGGAAGCAGCGGGGATGGAGATGAATTGAGGTGAAAGAAGAGCAGCAAAAGCTATATGCATGAGAAGCTTGGCAGTGAGGAGTTGGGAGGGAAGAAGGAAAGAAGGCAAGACAAAGACAGGATAGTTCCCCATAGGTGTTGCAGTCCTTCCCTTCCCTGTCCATTTTGCAGAGTTCTTTCCACCAAGCTTGCTCTTTTCCTTTTCAGTCCCAGTGACCACCAGAAAAGGGCTCACAGTTCAGTGAAGGCTGT
This sequence comes from Tricholaema leucomelas, assembly GCA_013400475.1. NCBI lineage: Eukaryota > Metazoa > Chordata > Aves > Piciformes > Lybiidae > Tricholaema lacrymosa > Tricholaema leucomelas. The sequence continues at coordinate 997,232 of WAAF01004979.1, read as the reverse complement.
GCAAACCTACAGGCAGCCTTCTGAGCAACCAGGACAACTTCTGGTAAGACCGGGAAAGGGAGATAACCACACAGGTACCAATAGGTAAGGAGCAATCTTCTATCCATCAGGATTTGAATCGAGGACAGAAAAGAGCTGTCGTCCTGATGTGGACACCAGAGAGGGACAAAAAGCCTGTTTGCTGGAGGGTGAGTTGGGCAAGGAGCAGGAAGGGATTAGTCTACCTGAGCCTGATCATGGGGAGGAAGAATGAGCAAAAGCTGTCTTTCCCTGGGCCTCTCCCTCCCTTCCTCCCTCTCCTACTACCTCAGGCAGTTGCACAGGCCACCAGGAGGGAAGAACACATATCTGGAGGTCACCCAATATCAGTGTAAAGGAGGAAATAAAGATTGCTCTGACGTGCCAGCTTGCACTCATTTAGGCTTCACTCTGACACAGCCCTCCTCCTCCTCTCTCTCTTGCTTTCTCCTGCAGAGTAAAGGTTTACTGTGTGCAGGAGTCCTTCAAACCTCCCTCGTCATCTTTTCCAATCACTCACAGGCAAGCATGATCCTTCACAAGGAGCCAGCACAGGCAGGTAAACTAACAGCAGACTGGAGGGTCTGGGCATTGGGTCCTGCTCAACCCAAATCAACACTGCCTTGAAACACAATGCAGAAGAAAAGGGAGGTGCCAAGGCATAGCCACAGCACAGATCAGCAGATCCAAAGCATGAAAATGGCCCCCCAGGATTTGGGGGATCTGACAGCCAGTGATACCATACACCCAGGCATGCACATACATGAGTGGATCTCCATGCACACAAGACCCAGTCAAGGAGCAAAGTCAAAGCCATCAGCTTCTATGGAGCAATTTCCACAGGGCCATACAGAGGAGACATCAGCACTAAAACATGCAAGACAACGACGGCCTCCACACTTCTGCCTCAATATTGCCTGGTACAGATGTGTTCACACAGCAGAAGTGCTGCTGCACTACTGGTACCCGAGAATGGCAACGCAAAGAAAGTGCTTGAAGCCTGCAAGCAGGACAAAATCACAGCTGCTAAGTGCTGGGATTTGGTTTGACCAGAACCTTCCAGTTCTGGGCACTTAAGCCCAACATCCTGTACAGGATTTTGGGATGCCTGACTTCAGGCATCACAAACACTCTGTTAGTTACAGAATGGCTGGCAGTGCCCCTGCAGAGTCTGCCTCAGGCTGTAGCTTTCTGTCCTCACACAACCTCGTGGGTCACTGCTAATCTTACAGGATGCTACATGCAGAATCAAGCCCCACAGTGTCCAATAATACTTGTCAGAAAGAAACCACAAGGAAAGGCTGCATTACTCCATCCTCAGACATGTCATCATATTTCATCTGTGCTTTCCCACTTGGCCCTCTCCTGTGGCCCCTCCAACACCCTATCAACGACATAAACTTTATCTTTTTACACACAGACATCTTAAATAATCTCATCTCGCTTTAAAGCGGTTCTTCTTTTTACCTCTTTTTCTCAACTTCCATTTCACTGTAACTCTGTGACTAAACAAGTGATTAAACTCATGAAATCCCTACTGAGTCTAACACTTTCCTCCTCCTGTTAAATCTGCCTTCCCAGTTTTACTTCTCTTCTCTTTTTGGACCTGTAAAATAATTCCCTAGCCTCCTTTGCAATGTCCTGACTTCCATGCACTCCACAGGAAAACTCCAGCCAGCCTGTGCCAAACTGCAAGAGGAGAAAGAATACCACAGAGAGGATGTGATAGGAAATGAAACCATTAAGTGTGATTTTTACTAGCTGTAACAGCTGTCCTGAAAGGCAGCCAACCCCTTTCCTTCTTTATCCTAACCTGCAGCACACAAAAGAAGAGAACTCTATTTCAATCCCACTTCTCAAATCAGTTTTACAAACCCAGCTTGGTTCAGCCCCTCCAGACATTACAAATCCAGAAGGAGATTCCAGGAAAATTGGTCTTTTTGTAACAACAGAAGAATGGAAATGTTGTAGTTCAGCTCCACTTTAAACTTCTCTCATCTGCACACCTGGTCTTGGAAAGCATCTTTGGTGCCCATGTGCCCACATCTCAACTGGTGCAAACATTCAGATGCAAAACCCAAGACCAAGAAGGTGTCAGATCTTGCTTTGAGCTTTGTGAAGTCTGAGCTGGAGTTCAGCTTTCACTATCCTAGGTTAATCCCCTCAAACACCTCACATTATGCTTTTCCTCTGCTCAAACTTGGCTCCAGGTCAATCACAGAATCAGTCAGGGTTGGAAGGGACCAAAAGGATCACCCCGTTCCAATCCCCCTGCCATGCGCAGGGACACCCTACCCTAGAGCAGGCTGACTAGAGCCTCATCCAGGCTGGCCTTAAACACCTCCAGGGATGGGGCCTCCATCACCTCCATGGGCAACCCATTCCAGGCTCTCACCACTCTCATGCTGCAGAACTTTGTCCTCACATCCAGGCTGAATCTCCCCACCTCCAGCTTTGCTCCATTCCCCCCAGTTCTGTCACTACCTGATAGCCTAATAAGTCCCTCCTCAGCTTTTTTGTAAGCTCCCTTCAAATACTGGAAAGCCACAAGAAGGTCACCTCAGAGCCTCCTCTTCTCCAGACTGCACAGCCCCAACTCTTTCAGTCTGTCCTCACAGGAGAGGTGCTCCAGCCCCCTGAGCATCCTCATGGCCCTTCTCTCCAGTATCTCCACATCCCTCTTGTAATAGGGGCTCCAGAACTGGATGTAGTATCATAATACCATCCTTGATTAAGTTTTACCATGTTGCTCAGTCCTTCCTCATCTACACTTGAGATGAAACCCTGGTTAGCTCCCACTGCTCAATGCCTACAAGCACACCTCCACTCACCCCAGCATGAGTCCACCAACATATCCCCTACAGCCAAGACAACCTTCACTTCTTTGCACAGGCACCTAAGCAGAAGGCTAGAAGCTCTTCAGTGGAGACACCTCATGGAAGGAGCTGTCTCACCCACCACAAAGGTGATATGAGACCCAGTCAACTCACTTCACACACACTTTCAAACAACAGTGAGAGGTAATAATTATTACTACCTAATTGACAGAAAACCCTCCCCATACCCACACACAGACAAAAGTGAAGCAGGACAGCAGCTGGGAAACAAATCCCTGGGGGAAGTGCACAGTCCTGGAAGTCACAGGAAGTGTTGTTCCTGAGTTGTCTTCTCCCTCCCCTGCACTGCATTTTTTTTTCCCCTCCTTCTCTATGTGATAATAAAAGGGCTCCCTCTCCCCTGGCGGCTGCTCTCCATTTGTGGGCATTGCCAAAGAGCAGAGATCTGTGTGTCTCAGAGCAGCTATCGTATCACAAAGGATCCGAAGCTAGCAAAAAAAAAGGGGGGGCTAAAAATAGCCTGCAGCAGCACACTATATATGGAAGGAAAAGCAAAACAGCCCAAATGGAGTGCAAGGTCTGGGTACTGGGGGATGGGACATCCCAGCCAGGGCTCTGTCCTTTACACTGCTTGAGAGGGAAAACATGTGAACCTGGGGGCTACAGGGTAATGAGCAAGAAACTGGCACTCATCATGCATGCCCTCCCAAGTGGAATCTCCTCAGGAAATTGTGAAGGGAAACCCTCCCTGTTGAAAGTGAGGCCAATATTCTCTTTCCAAGGGACTTGGCTAACAGGCTAAGAAAAGAAAGGACAACTTTGAAAGCTTGCACAGGGGAAGGCTCCTGGTAACTGCTTTAGCCACTGTGTAAGGAATGGGCAGGGTGAAGAACATGGGACTGCATAGGAAAATATCTCTGGGTAGGTGCACATCATGGAGAGACTGTGGAAAGGGAACTGTCAGAGACTGCAAGGAGAAATCTAAACGCTACATGTAAATGTGTGCAGAGAACAATGGGGCAGCCAATGGAGAGGGAAGGGCGTGTGGATGAATGAAGAAACCTCTCTGCATATCCAGAGCAGCTTCTGACACCCATCTCCTGACAGTGCGACTCCTGAACAGATTTCTGAGCTGTACCAGAGAGGGAGGCACTGAAGGCAAGACTGAGCAGCAGCTCCTTAGTCCCTTGTGTCCAAGGGGTGGCTCAGAAAAAGGAACAGGGATGCCAGACATGCACGTTCTCTATCTTGCCTCAAAACATGAGGATTGAGCAGCACAGACCAAGCTTTTGCAAACTCCTGCCTGATGCACGGCAAGCCTCATGCTGACTTTGGAAGGGGACACAGGTGGCAGAGATTTGGCATTAGGCTACAGGAGGGGCAAATGGATGATGTGAAGAGCAGGTGAACTTCTGTAAAGCAGTCTCTGTATTTACACACCAGGACTCCAGGAAGCAGGAACCCTTCTCCGCCTCATGTAATTAGGATCACTTTCCTCACTGATCAAGAAAGCCCAGCTAGATGTAGGATCTGGTCTTTACAGCTCCTGCTTTTTACCCCAGTTCTAGCTGATCAAAGAAGTGTGAGTTTGATTTCAAATGCTGCTGAGCAGTGCCATCTCTACATCCTCTGTGTCCTCAGAGGGAGCAACGGGCCCTCAGAACCTTCAAACCCAGGTTCCTATGATGACCTTCCTGAAGCCACATTGACTGGGAGGGCAGAGCTATATTCCTCTCCTTTCATCCATCCTTTGATGCCTCCTGCTACACCCCAGCTCCTAGGAAAACCCTTGGTTTTCAGTATATCTCACTGGAATAAACTCATCTTGCAACCAGTAACACCAAGTCTGAGAGGACATGGTGATAAATAGCTTAAAATCCATTTTCTGGAACACTGACAGAAAAGACAGAAGAGGAAAAGAACTCTGTCCTTTCCAAAGCAAGAGATGCTTCACTTTGTGCTTTCCAGGGAAACGCTGCAAACCACATTTACACCAGAGCTCTTGGAAACAGATGCTCAAACCCTGGCAGCATGTCTGTTTGCAAGTCAAATCCCATGTGGCTGTATATGTAAACTGGACCCTGTATGTGCCATTACCTGCCTTAAACATAAATGAGTCTTCAGCCCCCCATGAATGCTTCTCCATTTTTGCATAATCCTCTGACAATACAGCCCCCCTACAAAGGCATTTTAGTGAGAACTCCTACCCCGGCGAGACCCCTCGGTTCCTTTGCATTTTCCCCAGTTTGGAAACCTCTTTTTTACGTTTCGGTTCCCCTCCTTTTGGTTTTCATAGCAAATAAAAGATGCAAACGGAGCAGGGGGAGAATCAAAACGAACTAAAAACAGAGTCCAGGCACAATCACCTTGTGTCTGGGAACGACAAGGGCTTTCCTATCAAAGGAAACTGAAGGTCACACTTTTCCTCATTGATCTTGCAATGTTTGTTAATTACTCTGTCACTGATGTGGCGAAGGATAATTAAACAGCTCTGTTTATATCTTATATGCATAATTATGTGCGCTGCCACTGAACTCGTGAAGACTAGAGAATGTGCCTCTCCAGAAGGGGAACGGACAGACGGAGATGAGTTTTGGCTGCGTTATTAACAGGAGGAGGAAAACAGGCGCGCACACAAAAGGAGCAAAGTTTGATGGATTCACCAAGTGCTGAGATCAGGGGAGGGGTGCGTGCAGGTGGAGCAGATTAAGGGGAGATCTTTCAATTACAGATCCAGCCCAGCTGAGTGACAAATCGGGGGAGGGAGCTGTTCTGCCCTAATGGAGAGAATTCAATTTACCCGAAGCTTTTACCAAGGCTTAGCACTCGTACGCCCCCCAAAATCAATCCGTGGGGAAGCTGGGTTTCAAAAAACAAGGAAGAAATTAATCTGGGGCTTTCCCCAACACCTCTTGCGGAGCTCAGGTTCTGAGAGAACGGCAGAAATAACGTAGAAACTATCCGAAAGCTATAAAAGCACACACAGCCTGGAGGAAAACACCTTTCAACAGCACACGAGTGGGCTCCTGCGCTGGAGCGGGGGTGGGGAGGATACACCGGTTTGGAGCTGGCAGTTTCCCCACTGTGAGCCTGAATTCAGAGTGTGCTGCCCCACTGGTAGCACTGGAGGACAGGTCCCCATAGCTGCCTCGTGAATTTAAGGCAATGCCACAGTGAGCAGCCCCTCTGGCTGGGATGAGTGGGCACGCAGCAGCAAAAAGGACACAGGATACATTACATGTTGGAGGGCTCCCTTACGAGCTCTTATTACTCACCCTGGAAGGCGCATGGCAGGCCAGCCGGGAACAGCAGACCAAGACCGGCTGTGCCGGGGCAGCAGCTCACCCCAAACTCCTGGAAGCACCTCGGCCCAAGCGCCGGGGGAGCAGCGAGCAGCGGCAGAGCTCGACAAGTGCCGCACAGGACACGCAGCCTCCCCGCGTCGGCTGTCCTGCCGCCGGCTCCCTCAAGAAGCACCCAGCGGCTGCGAGGCGGCCGTGGCCGGTTCCGGCCGCCCAGGTGCGATTTCGCGCACTGGCGGCACCGGCCCGGCCCGGCCCAGCCCCTCCCTGCCGCCCCTTCCCGCAGCTCCACAGGAGCCGGGGCAAGGCGCAGCCCTGCACCTCTGTGGGCAGCAAACGGGCACCGGGCAGAACAGTACCACAAGTTATGGGTCTTCCCCCGGGGCTTCCGTGGTCAGCTCCGACCTCGGCGATAATTACCCACTGGGGGACACTGCTTTTTTCCCCCTCTCATGCATATTCATGAACAGGAGACCTGCGCACACCACAGCTGCCTCCATCCAAATGCTGTGAAGGAATTTATAGCTATAGTTTATGTTCTACCATGGTGTGCAGGAAGAGACATCCAGCCACATCCACCCTCACAAACATCCTTCTTGGGAAGGGGAGGCTGCAGCAGAGGCAAACTCGGCATGATCCCTGGAGCAAAATGGCAGCACTCTGAAGAGGACTGGGGCTCCCAAGCCTCTCCTTGCTTGCCAGGTGCAGACGGTACCTGGCACGGGCACACAGCAACACTTCGTCTGCCCCACAGAAAATGCTGCAGCTGAGGTGGCAGGGGCAGAGGGCTTACCTGAGGTGGCTCCTGCTCCCAGCTTGGAGCCTGTTTCACCACTGGAGGACCGGTAGGCATCGTCCTTCGAGGCTGTCCCATCTGAATCCCTGTCATCCAAGAAGCTGCCATCCTGTGAGCCTCGCAGAGCATCTGCTTCATCCCCGTTATCTTCCTCGTCACTGCAGCCCTTGGGCTGCACCATGTAGACCCCTTCGGGGGGCACCTCTGTGCTCTCGGTGCCTTTACATTCCTTGCCTTCCGCTCGCCCCAGCAAGGGCTCCTCGTTATATTCCCCATTCACCCACTTCTCAATCACCTCCCTCCTTTTGTCCTCCTCAATCTTCTGCACGCGGCTGAGTCCATCTGAAAACTCTGTCCCCAGCTCCTTGGTCGCAGGCTGAGGCAGGTCCTTGTTGCTGCTCTCCCGCTGCGGGCCCTTGTCCGCTCGCACCTGTTCAGCTCCCCCGTGGTCGAAGACGACCTGGCGGCTCAGCTTGGCACAGATTGCATTTAGCTTCAGGCCACCTTTGCGCTTGGCAGCCATTGTGGGTTTTCCTGAGGCTGCGTCAGTGCATATAGTTTTTTCAGCTGGAAAGAGAGAGGGGGAAAAAGAGAAGGGTATTAGTGAGATCAGACAACTTGAACCCAAACAGTAAACGGCTGATCCCAACCCAACAGACCCTCAGGCATGGGCAGTGTCATCCTCTGAAAGGTATGACTGATGTCTCCTAAGCTCTCAAGTGGAAGCCCAGCCAGGAGAACCCAGTGAGAGGCACACGCTGAACCTGCTGGTACCAAAGAACGACGCTGACCTCAAGGAGGAGGCGTTTATGTATGCTGGGACTGAGCTGAGCCCGAAAGGCCCCAGACATGCCAGGCAGGTGAACGTGGTACAGAGCAGCCTTTGCTCCTAGCTTAGGGAGGATATGAAGTCTGTTAAAAGCTTGACTTGCTCTCTCCTTCAGACTACAGCACCACCTGCTTTTAGGGCCCCAGCTCCATCCTAGATGTGTTGGCTGCCAAAACCACACCAGTCAGCAACTGCACCAAAGCACCTGTAGCAGGGAGAAGAGCTTAACCCTAGGGACAGTGAGGAATTCAGTTAATGGGGTTTACACATAGTCTTAGAGAAAAGAACCACTATGCACCAGAACGAACCAGCACAGAGGTCAGAAGCCCTGGCAAAAGTGTGTGCTGGAGCATCAGACTGGCGTGTGGCAGTCAAATGGGAGAACATGGCCTTGGGTTGGTATCAGTTCTCAGGCCCCTTTGCCTGCTTGCTCACTCTCTGTCACACACACAGGAAATTCTGCTCTCACACTTCCCAGCACAATCAGCTAATTAGTGTGGGTTTGTTATTTTAATGTAGTTTATTCATATGTGACAGCTAGTAAAGGAGGGGCAAGGGAAAGTGGGGGGGAGAAAGGAAGAAGGTAAGGTCTTAACTTCAAGGTCACAGAGAATCTTGAACTAAATGGTCCCTGTCAGAGTCACTGCATAATTATTGCACCGACAATTAGCAAGATTCAATCGCAAATAAAAGCAAAAACCTGGTTCTAAAGCAGCTGCATTGTGCTGTTTTCCCTCTGTATTTGCAATACCTCCAAGAGACACTCAGACTAAGCAGGGTTAAAGGTCTCAGGGCAAGAAGTGCACACGGTCTGACTCTTCCTCCAGCACACAGTGCCCAAGCAGACCCTACTCTGTGCCCCAGGGCTCCGGAAGAGCACCCACTGAAACACCTGGCAGACTTCCATGCCACTGGAGTTACTGTGGGGACATTGCTGGAGGTCCCTCCAAAATCTACCCTTGGACTTTACGTCACAGTGAAAGAGGGGCCCATCACATGGAGAGCAAAGAGAAACTGTCTTCAGACCTGGAATGGTGGGAACGGGTTCCTCCACTGCTGCACAGGATTCCCTCCTGCAGCTCAGCCCACACCTCCCTATCACCAGCACAGAGGTGCTGCTCCACAGAAGCACAGTGAGATTAATCAGACCCCCTACAATGCATCCAGAAGCCATAGTGACAGCCTCTAATCCCGTAACATGACAGCCCAATACAAACAGGCTGAAACTTTAGACCTGCCGTCCAAGAGCCAGAGAGTGGCTGCTTAGCGTAAACTCCTGACAGCTTCAGACACGCTTCCCTGTCAAGGACTGCAAGAAAAATAACCCCCCGACAAACAGATCAGCCCCCCACACGAAGGGAGGCAAGGCGTACTCCTCAACTTCCCAAACGCACCCCGCAGCCCCTATCACCAACGCCTCCATGCAGTCATGCTTTCAGGAAGGGGAAGCACAGGCTGCCCAGACAGGTGCCCCCCGCCCAGGAACGGCAGCTGTCGGGGGGCCGTCTGCACCTGCACACCGCCTCGACGCGACCGCGCACCTGCGGCTTCGAGAGTCCCATCTCCCCAAAACACATTCTTCTGCAGCTCCCCGCGCCTCTCCCTTTCACACATTCCCCCAGTCCTCACGCATGCAGATGGGCACAGGCAGACGCCCATGAAGCTGCAGAAGTCTCTGTCTGCTGGCACTTTCCCTTCCCATCACATTCCCACTCTATTTAGGGTAGAAAGTGAAGGCCGATCCTATGCGCAACTGGTACCACAGAGGGAATCTCAGGAGGCTGCTGCGAGCTCCAGCTGGAGCCCGGCCAGGACACCTACAGCTCCCGCCCGTATGCTCGGGCGAGGGGCCAGCGGAGCCTCGATGGCTGCAGGTGGTCCGGACGGTGCTTCCCGCGCACTGCGGTGCCTGCCCGGGGCTGGGGCACTGGGTCAGCACTGAATCACCGCGCCGCTCTCCCGAAGGAACGCTGCCTGGTGATTCCCTGGCCACATTCTCACCATACCCAGCCCTGCTTAACTGGTGAGATCAGCACTGCTCGCCGCTGGAGATAACTGGGAGGCAGACACGCCGCAGCCCAAACCCTCGCTGCCCTCCCCCGTTTGCAGCGAGGGCAGGTCCCACTATTCTGGTCTGGAGGTGAGCAGCCAAGTGCGTGCACCAGCCGGCAAGTGAATATATAAATATTTATTCAAAGGAAGAGAGGAACAGACGTTCCCGAGGCTGCACTTGCTGCGTACGCAGCAACTCCAGGGAGCCTGCAACTTGTCTTGCATTCCTGTTCCTGCCTCTTTCCATCTCACACACCCTGGCTTTGCCCTTCTGCCTCCCCAGCTTCTGCCCCGCAGCTCCTGCCCTTGGTCTCTGCATCATCCTGTCTCTTCTTGTGTCTGGGACTTTTTCTTTGAGCACAGCGATACTGTGCTTTAGAATTTTGAGAATCTTTTCCTAACATTTAAGTTAAAATAAAGTGAGTTTTGCAAATGAACCTTCCCCAGTTTTTCAAAGCTAACCCTCCCAGAGACCTCCCCGAGGTGGCACCTGCTCTGTACTACCAGGGCTCTTACGCATCTCCATTCCACCGCTGCACACCTGGCTGCAGAAGATCAGAACTCCCAGCGGCTTCTGCCAGCTTTGCAACTCCTCACAGGCCTGAATACAGCATTTTGTCTTTCCATTGCCTTATTTCCTTGTCTAGGGAACAGAAGGCACATCACCCATTTCAACATTTCTGTTCCTCTCTTTTAGTCTCCCAATTTCCAAAGCAGAAGGAAACCTCTCCTTACAAAGTGATACTGAAGACAGCCATCTGGCCAAAGGGGACCAGAGCATCCAGGTCTGTCGTTCACTCAGGCAGAGGAATGGAGCATTCAGCTGCTGAATGAAGGACTCTTAATCTGCCCAAGGTCAGGACTGCCAGGCAGGGAGGGACCCCCGAAGCCAGGCAGAGGCTCCCTCCCGACAGGCTGAGCTCCCCACCCCAAGTCACCCCACGTCTCCATCGCACTGTTTAAAGATTCCGGGCTAAGTAAACATCCCCCTTCATTTTCTCCATCTAAATAGAAATGTTTTGGTTTCACATCAATCTGAGGAAGCCGTTTATAACCTGAGCCTGTCACACGGACTTTTCATCTCTGCCCAGGACAAACTCTCCCACATGCTCTATTTACACTGAGCACTTCCTCTGAAAACAATGCCACTGGGAGTTTACTCCATTTGCCCCCTCCCCACACCCTGCCAGGAGACATCGGCTCCCTCCACTCTGCACTCAGCCCTGTGGCATCTTGAGAGCAAACCTCCCTCTGCAGGAAAGCCATGGCTTGCTGCAACCAGGCCTGGCAAAGAGGAGGACAAAACCCACCTTGCTATTTTGCTGCCTTGAACTTGCTGTTGACAAGCCCAGGTTGCTTCCCCCACCACTCTGCTTTCTCCCAGTCCCCATGTGCTGCCAGCACCCTGTGTACAGCCCCAGGCTCTCTCCCTCTACAGTCTCCAAAGCAACACTTTCTCACCCATAAACTCTATGTGGGTGCTGCCAAGGTGGGCACGGCTTAGCTCTGCCTGGCCAAAGGAAGGGCAAGGGTGCATCATGTCTGGGAAGGGAGGGCTTTGCAGCATGGGCAGAAATAGGGCATCCCAGCTGAGGGGCAAACAGAGCTTTGCAGGGAGAGGAAAAGTCTGGTATTGGCATGGGGTCAATGAAGTTCAATGGCCACAGTGGTGGTGGGTTGAAAGTTGGACTTGATGATCTTAGAGGTCTTCTCCAACCAAAACAAGTCTGTGGTCCTAAGAAACACTCCCCTGTAAAGGGGATAAACGGGGTGAAAAAGGGATGCATGGGAGCTGGAAGAATCAGCTGGTATGGGTAGAGAAGAAAGGGCCCTGGCTGTGTGACAGGAGCTTAGTGGTGTGGAAAGAGCAGGGGGTGCAGAGAAGACCCTGTGGGATGAGCCAAGGGCTAGGGAGGGGCAGCAGAGAAGGGGAAGGAAGGCCCATGCTGTGGAGAGAGGGGTGCTGGCTGGGGAGGGACAGCATGCTGTCACTTCAGAGGGCCGGGTACGTAGAACAGATGGAGCTTTCATATTCCTATTGAAGAGTTTTAAGCCCAGCTGAGCAGCTCCGTTCAAGAGGGAGGTCCCAGTGCCAGCTTTCCAGGAGCTGCAAGCTCTCATCCAATTAATTATTAACAGCATTATTTGGGGCGGGGAGGGGGAGGGAAGGAGGCCGACATGCTGCACAGTCCTTTTCTTTTTTAACCACTGTGGTACAAGCTTGACTGGAGAGACTCCAGTCTGCCCAGGAGCCCCAAACAGGGTGGGCAGCATGGCTTGCTGGGGTGCGGTCAGGATGCTGCATGGGGGAGCCTCTTGACACTTGAGCTGTGGTCCCTAAGATGGAGACAAACCTTCACAGTAGAAGGCTACGGGAGCATTTGGAACATGCTTCCCCAGAGCAGTGCCCTGGCACTGCCCAGTCACACGCCAGGAGGAGGCAGGGAAGACAGCCTAATGCTCAGCCCCTTCCAGAAAACATTTCCCCTCCCCTGGTGCATTATCCCAGGCAGGGCCAGGGCAAGGGCAGCAGCAGCCCAGGCATGGCCCACAATGTGCGAGAGTGGATTTAGTGTGTGTATTTTCCCCTCTTCAGTTTATCAATAAAACATTTTATTGCTTTTAGCCCAGGAAATGACCTTGGATTAGTGGATGCTGTCTCTTCTGGCTGACCTTGGGGAGTTCACACAGGCTCTTTAACAACCTCCTCTGCCCTGCAAGCATGGATCCCGCCTGTACGCATCTGCGTGCAGCCGGGGAAAGCCCTTGGTGTGAAAGTCGGACCTGACAGGCTCCAGCTCAGCACTGGGCAGAGAGAAGGAGAATCAAAGACGTGGGAGGAGAAATGAAGTGAGCAGCCAGCTCAGGAAACCCTGCCAGCTACACTCCCTGCGTTCCCAGAGCTGTGAGGGCTCTCCCCACACAGCCCATCCACAAAGCATGAAGAAAATCTGGGGACTCTGCTTTGGTCCCCATGGCTGGTGCCTGTGCAGTCTGCCTGCAGTCTGCACTGCGTGGCCTTCTGCCTGCCACTCGGACAACTCCAGCCATACACGAGGCCACTTTTCTCCCTATTTCCAGCCTCCGAGCCTGGTTCAACCCCAGCCAAAAGGGGCAGAGACCAGTACCAGTTCCCTTCAGTAAGCCTGCCCCGCTTCCCTTTGCTTAGCCTTCTCAGCTGCAGGGTTAAATTGTCATTTGCTAATGACAGTGAGGGGCAGTGTACAGAAGGCAGCACTGGGTAGTGAAGGACAGAAGACACCCTGGGAGGAGAGGGAAGCAGCACAGCTCTGGAGGTGCTGGTGCCCTGTGCTGGGACTGCTGGGCAGCTCAGCTACTCCTGTTTCCCACCCAATTACTAAGCTGCTCTGGTGCTGAGCCAGGGTTTCTGCAGAACAGCTTATGAACATGGGGAGACTTCTCTTTTCCCAAACAGAAATGAGCCACATCACCTTGGAATGAGTGGATTTTCAGTGCAGAAGTGCAATTATGGAGGGAAGGCACAGGAAAAGAGAAACCGAGTTTTCCTCCTCAAGGAGACCAAAAGTAGATGCAAAGAGGGTTAGTGCTGAGCTCTAAGCAGAGTGAGGTCCCTGCACTCTGCAGGGCCAAGCCTGCAAGGCTGCTACAGCAAACAGCCCATCCCACCGGGCAGTCCTTGCTGTCCCCTCCCATTAACACAAGCCTCCTTTCCCCTTATGTCCTGCAGTGTCCCCTAGTACTGGGCACAGAAGGTCCTTACCCCTCCTGCAAACACACCCAACTCCTCTGCTGCTGCATGCTAAGGTACCACAGCCAGGCAGGCTTTGCCCTGGCACGAAAGTTCCTTCCCCAGACCATGCTGCCAGCCCCCAGGTGCCCCCAGGTGCCAGTCTTCTCCAGTGGCTCGCTCCTGAAGAGTGAGCGCTAAAGTGTTAACGGCGATTGGTGAAATGGCACAGCAGATTGCTACAATAAATAATTTACTGATATTTATAAATATTCAAATCAGCAGGCTTCAGAAATTGAAAGGGGGGGCTGAGCTGACGGGAAGGAGGGGTGCTTAGGGAGGGGAGGGGGGAGCTGACATTAATTCCCACGCTCTCCAAATTCATTTCAGAACAGTTTCTCATCTCAAACAAGTATTAAATCTTTTGGCACCAGGCCCCCAAAATAAAAGTAACAAATAGAAAGTCACAGCCCTCTTGGTGGCCAGTGCCTTGTCTGCCATCGTGCTGGGTGTCTATGGCTCTGCCCCTCAGATGAGCAGGTGCTGGGGGAGCGACAGCAGCTGGCACTGGCAAAGTCCCTGTGTGAGAGCAGATGCCCACCCAGCCACCTGTAACTCAGCCACCACACCACTGACCATCACTCGAGACAGGAATTCCCATTAATACCACCCACAGAACCCTGCCTTGGTCTTCCAATGGACTTTCTAAATCCCACTGGGAAGAAAAGGCTGAACATGGGGGCAGTGAAGGAGTACTGACTCCACCCTAGGAACATGGTCAGGGATCCCGAGTTTCAGTCCTTGCTCTGGAGGAGAATTTGGTTTAGGCGGTTCAAGATAGGAGTCAGAAGCCAGCAGTGCCAGCAGTGCTGGCTTCCAGCCTGGTTTACAAAAGTGATGCAACCATCAGCCTCCTCAGCTCCCTGTGCCTTGGCTTTCCCATTGAGAAGAGGAAGAAGGAGAATGACTACCCACCAGCAGGCTGAACCCTGCCGTGTTTACTCAGTGCTTTGAGATCTCCATATCAGCACTCTGTCACTCTGCTGGATTGTTACTAACTGAGCTTTTCCACCTCTGAGCATCCTTCTGACCCCTTAGATGGCCAAGGGAGATGATCCTGTGTCCTCCCCTGGACCACCCCATCGGCAACATGAGGCTCTAGCATGGGGTGAATTTCCCCTAGATGAGTAATGGCTTTTCTAATGCACGGGCAGGCTGTCAGCTTCCCTACTCCCAGTGTTTTATGGGTTTAACTGAACGGCTCTGAACTCCCTAGTAAGAAATAAAGTTATCCCTCAGCGTCCCTTCTAAACATTTCACTCAGTGCAAACGGTGTTTAAGAAAAATGAGGACATATTTCTTCTTAAGGATGCAGTATCCCCCTTCAGAGGCCTAATTTATGCCATATATCACTGGCCAGGGAGAGAAAGGCAGTGCAGACCTCACACTAGGAGTGAGCTGGCCCCAGCACAGCCGTTCCTGCTGCAATGGTGCAATGGGCTGCAACTCAAAGTCCTCCAGAGTCCGCACTGGAGAGCAGAGCCTGGCTGGCAGGCAGCAGAGCAGGACGGGCACCTGCGAGCACTCAGCACTGCGCTCCTCCGCTGCCGCATCGGCCCTCTCCCACCGCAGAAACCTCCTCACCTGCATCACCCAGCCCCTGGAGCCCGTCCCCCTCGCCCGCCCCTGCTCAGTCCCTCTCCGGGCCCTTCTCCCCTGCACGGCTGAACCGTGACAGCCTCTGCACCGGCCACACCGCCTCGCAGCCGCGGGTCTTCTCTGCGACACTGCCTTCTCACCTGCCACTGACCTGTGCTGCTGCCGCTCCACCAGCTCTTCACAGGCATTTGGCACAGCTGGTGGGGAAAGTGGTTCAACTGCGAGCAAGGACAGGACTAATCCTTCTTCACAGCTCTTTAGTAACGCACGTCTGAACCTTTTCCTGAGCAGATCTCAAAAATGATCTTAAACGTGCTTTGATCTTGTCTACCCCCAGCCTCCTTGTTCTGAGAGCTGCCGAGACTCTGCTGCTCACCCCTGAGCTCTTGCCTCTGTTCTATCCTGTGCCCCATTCTGCAGTCATCTACCCTGGACCTCTGAGACAGGAAATAAGCCCCTGGTTCTGCACACAAGTAACAGAGAACTCCCAGAATCAACAAAAGGAGCAGAGTGGAAACACGAGGGAAAAATGTGAGTAAGGTCAGTCAGGAACTCAGGTTCTTCTCCCTGCTCTGATACTGACCTGCTTCCCCTTGGGCAGGTAACATCATGCAGGGTCCCAACTGCCCTTAACCTGCTGGGTCTCTTCAGACGGTCAGCCATCTGAACAAAGGCTCCTTGCCTAGCTTAGTGGCCCCAGCATCTTGTTTGCAATCTTAGGTGCTACTGCAATTCAAGGAACAGCAGAGGAAAAGTTACTGATTCAGGACAGTTTGAAGCTCAGAAGTCCCTTGTGTCTTGCAGCCACCTTTCTAGTTCATCTGTCAATGTAGGATCTTTGATGAGACATTTCAACAGCTTTCTCTTCTTGGTCCCATGAAATCCTGCTCTCAGAGCTCCAGACTAACACAGTGAGCAGAGGGTCTCACTGCTTCCAGGCTGTGAGAGGCTCCTCGGGAGCATTCTGTCTTAAGTCTGTCTTTCAGATAACTTAAAGCCAAGAGGATTGGCTTTTCTGATCCAGTTTCTCCTCCTTGTGCTATTTATTTATTATTACATTTTTTAGTCCAGTTAAAAGGTTTACTATCCAGACCAGCCTAAGTGGCCTCACTCAGCCTAAGTAACTCCACAAATCAAGCAGAACTGCTAACATCTACATCACAATCCCGCCATCAATCTCCCCACAGGTTGTGAAGAAAACCAAAGGGAAAGAGGCAGAAGGGAGAGTGAAGAGTAATAGCTCCGCAGCAGCAGGTCCCTGAAGGCTAGATGTGGCCCTTGGAAAACTCCCTATGAAGCCAGTCAGGTTGTCAGGGCAACTAAAGGCAAACACGGTGCCTAACTTCACCTCTCCGTACATGCAGCACACGCTGGGTGCTGTGCCAGGAGGACACAGTGGACGCAGAGTGAGGGAGGGAAGGTGGAAAGTAAAGAGGGCCGGGAAAGCCTCCGGAGCAGGGCCAGGCAGCCCACAAGGGAGCCAGCTCCCAAGGAGCGAAGCAGAGGCCAAAACATGAGCCTCTTCGAAATGGTGCTGAGACACCTTTATAAAAGAGGAGACGTGGCAGCAGGTGCAGTGAAAGGTGGAGGTGTCGAAAGGGAACCACTTAGCTACAAGTACCTGATGCTGGGGGAGTCAAAGGGACCTGGGAGAGACAACAGGTCTCTTGAAGCACACAGATTTGGTAGAGAATTGCTTAAAGTTCCCGCAGTCCCTCTTGGTGACTGTCTTTAATGAGTTACTTTACAGAGAATCCAAACCCATCAAGACCCAAGTGAGTGGGGCAAGCCCAGCTCAGAGCCATTCCTAACCCAGGGCAGGGGTTAAGTGAGCCAGCTCCTAAAAAAGGGTCCCTCCAAACCCTGTGGGTAGTCGTGAGGCAGTTTAAGAGCAATTTGCAATCCCTTTCAGCACTATTAAGCTCAGACCCAGCAAAGAATGCAGACTCCTAATTAATTGCAGTGGGAAGTCAGGAGCTAAATAAATGGGAGTTGGGAGCCTGAATGCTTGTTGCATCACTAAGAAACACAAGGGCAGAAAATGCCCATTACTGTGGTCTTCTAAGGTCCTGCAAAGTAAATCAGTGGGTTAGCCCACATGAGGTAAGTGAGACCTCAGCTGCAAAATAGGGCATCTGAGCCTTCCTGCTTGTGTTACATCCTCCCCACAGCCCCGACCGCTGACTGAGCTGTGTGTGAGCAGGTAACTGCTACGGGCTTGGTCTGCAAAGGAGGCACTCAGGGCCCTGAGAGGTTTTTGTACTCCTCAGGTGGGGCTGGAAGTCCTGTGAACTCACAGAGCAGGCACCCATGACACACAGCACTGCTTCTCCAGGGACTCTTGAATCCCCAGAGATGCCCAGCTCCTGCAAATGCTGTGCAACATGGATAGGAGTAACACTTGTCCATCCTGTTTGCATGGAGAAGGCTCATGGCTTGGCAGGAGCCCTCAGCTCTGGTGTGAAAGCATTGGGTCATCCCTGAGCTGGTTGCCTCAGCAGTCCTGTCAGCCTGGCGTGGGACTGGGTGGGCACTCACCCCGCACCTCACTAATCCTCTGGCTTGCTTTTTGCTGCTCTTTCTTCTGGTCATTAGGGCTCATCTTCTTATCTCCTGTCCTCGTGAGCATCCCTGCACTAGCGCTGGCACAGCTTGCAAACACCCATCGGTGGCACACACACGTGTAGACAAACGTGGCCGTGCGGGTGCACCAGCACATGCAGAGGCAGCCAGGACCCAGCACACAACCAGAGGCAGCCACATGCCCGTGTGCCCACGAACACAGACCTCATGCTAACGCAGGCTGGCGGCCGGGTACCTGTGACCGCAGAAGCGGCACATCTACGCAGCCCAGCACACAGCCTGCGACACCGCGGCTGCACCTCCCTGGCGTGCAGAGCCCACGCACCGAGCTCTGCTCAGCCCTGCACACGCGGGGAGCACCCACAAGCAGAGAGCACCCACAGCCAGGCAGTCCAGCAGCAGCCACGCATGCAGCCACGGGCAGGCAGCCACCCGTGCAGGCAGAGCACCCTGCGTGCACTCACTCGCTCACTCTAACACACTTTCAGCCTGCCAGGAGCGGTTTATTCTGCAGCTTGCAGTGAGAAGACTGGGCTCTCAGCTGGACCCTGCAGAGGCTTGGCAGCAGGGACAGACACGCTCCCCGTCCCACCGAAGACCCCTCTTTACCCCCAGCCCATCTGCCCTCACACCTCAAGGCAAAGAGAGCACCGGTGAGTGTCTCACTGTTGCTGGCGTCCCAGCGGAGTGTGTGTGCCGGGCAGGGGATCTCTCCCTCTCCTCTCTCTCTTCCACTCGCATCTTTTCATGAACTCTATTTCTCTTTCCTTTCTGAAAACAACTGAGCTGTAAATACTGTTTAACCTTCTTCCCCCCTTCCCCCCTCCCCTCCGCACTATAAAAACACAAATATGCCATAACTCAGCTGGCTCAGCCGCCGCGCCTCCAACATGCCCTGCTCCAGGCCTCTCAGGAAGGTCATAACAAACGACTTTCCGATTCAGTGCTCCTGAAATAATTTTGTGTATTAAAACCTGAATCTGCACTTTCTGGACCGAAAGCCTCTCTTAATTATGGCAAGCGTCCTTGGGATGGACAGTGATCCTTCACTACAGCACTGCTAACCAACCGGAGAGGCAGCCGGCTCCGGCTCCCCACCACCACCTCCTCCCGCTGCCCCCTCCCACCGCCACCCAACCCACGGCCCCCCCTTGCTCCCTCGCCCCCCCGCCTTCCCTTTGCCCAATCTGTTTTCAAAGTGTGTCTGTCCTTTATTAAATTGTTTTCTTTTCCACATTATCAGTTGCCATGGAGACCTCATCTCTCGGATTATTTGAATTTCATTATATCTATTGATTTGGGAGCATTTCATCTTTTTTATTGTTTTTCTGTCAATTTTCAAAACGAATAACCATCTAATTTGCGTCAGTGCTGATTATGTTTGTCCCTCAATAGAGGTCGGCAGCTGCGTCGGGGAAACAAATCAATGGGAAACCATCATAAACCTCCCCAGTACAATCTCCAGGATATGTGGGTGACATTCCACGCCTGCGAGAAACACTCATCATATCCAAACTTCTTTCTTTCTCGGCTTTTTTCTTCTCCCCTCTTTTCTTTTTTTTCCCTTTTCTGCCCCCCCCCCAACCCCCCCTTTTCTTTTTTTCTTTCCTCT